>JACEFZ010001934.1:0-10000 GCA_014155875.1 Cepaea nemoralis | reverse complement strand
TCAAAAGTTGCTTCATAAGTGATGTTGAATGAAAGAATGTATGAGAGGAAATAGAGAAGAAGGGCAGAATGTCAGACGGGCCTGCGTGCCCAATTCTTAACCCTTTGAAAATAAAGACTTATTATTATTATTATTATTATTACATAGGAACAAAAATAAACATTGTGAAATGAATGGTGTAAACATAAACAAGGCTTATTAACATGTTATGAGGCCCATCTCCCACTTATCCATACATCACCCCACCCACACACACACCCCCACCTACCCACACACACGCACACCAGGGAAACATACATACCCCACCAACCGACCCATCCCCCTCGCGCACATCCCCCACCTACACACACTACTCTCATCTGATCCCCCAATCCAAAACACACTCGCCACCCACAAACATTCCCCCACTAACCCACACATCCCAAACCCATCCACATCCTAACCCACACATCATCTCCCCACCCACACCTCAAACCACCCATCCCCCAGCCACATCTCCATCGACCACATATTCCCCTTCCCACGCACACAATCCCCCACCAATCAACACATCGCACATCCACTCACACATCCCCAAACCTATACACACACATCCCCACCAACTGACATGTCCCTACCCCCCCCCCCCCCCACACACACACATATCTCCCTAACCACCCATACATCCCCAAATCCACTCACACACACCCCACCACCCACACATACAACTTCCACCCACCCACACATGCCTTAACCCAATCCCCCACCAGCACATCACATACACCCCCTACCACGCAATATTCCCAACCCACGCACCACACATACACACACATATCCCTCACCAACACATCTCCACTTACACACCACACACATATCCCCCCCCACCCAGATACCACACAATATTCCCACCCACACCCACACAGATACCCTTATCCATCCACCCCACATAACCCCACTCATACACCACAAAACACACACATATCTCACCCACACAATATCCCCAACCAACACACCATACACCTCTCCCCACCCACACACGCATTCCCTACCCATCCAACAACACACACTCACTCACGCATACATCCTCCACTACGCACCCACACCCCCACCCTCCCATCCACCCCCAACCAAACATCTCACGATCACAATACCCCTACCCACACACATCCTCCACCCACTCACACATCCCATCCCGACACATACAACTCCCTCTCCGACCTACACAACCCTAAGCCACTCACACACCCTCACCCACTCATTCCCCATCCACGCACACATTTCCCACCCACACACCCCCACATACTTCCCCCAACCACCACACATCCCCTACTCACCTATCCCACATATACCCCACCCATATACACATTCCCCGCACCCATCACACACATCCCCCACACCACCCACTATCCTCCACCCACACACATATCCTCACCCATACCACCACAAACATACCCTCCACCCACACATCATGCACACATCCCGTACCAACACACCGCACACATATCTCACACCCACACACCATACACTTCTCCCCACCCGCCCTTGCATCCCAATCCACCCAACACAATCCCCTACCCACACAACCCCGCCACCCACACATACTTCCTCAAACCATCCACACATCTCCATCCACATAAACACACATCCCCCGCATCCATCCCATACACATATCCTCCACCCATATACACATCCCCACACCCATTCCACACCCTACTTTCACCCCCACACATCCATCCACACATCCCACATACACCCAGAAATATCACTACCCACCAAAACCACATACCCCAACCCATCCAAACGCATATCCCCATCCACACATCCCCCACCCACACATATCCCCACAATCACACACATCCTCCACACACACTCACACCTCCTCACATCTAGGCACATACAAAATGTCTCACGTTGGCATTGTAACTAGTATGAACAACCTCCCACACTTTACTCACACACATACACTGACACTTGTCATAAGCAGTCTCATAAAAATGTTTAACATGGAGAAAAATGTGTACATAAAAAGTATGTGATGAAAAATAGTAATGCTCCCACACACACACACACACACACCACACACACACTCTCTCTCTCTCTATCTCTCTCTCTCTCACGCTCACTCATTCACTCTCGCGCTCACTCATTCACTCTCGTGCTCACTCATTCACTCTCACGCTCACTCATTCACTCTCGTGCTCACTCATTCACTCTCACGCTCACTCATTCACTCTCGCGCTCACTCATTCACTCTCGCGCTCACTCATTCACTCTCACGCTCACTCATTCACTCTCACGCTCACTCATTCACTCTCACGCTCACTCATTCACTCTCACGCTCACGCTCACTCATTCACTCTCACGCTCACTCATTCACTCTCGCGCTCACTCATTCACTCTCCCGCTCACTCATTCACTCTCGCGCTCACTCATTCACTCTCGCGCTCACTCATTCACTCTCACGCTCACTCATTCACTCTCACGCTCACTCATTCACTCTCGCGCTCACTCATTCACTCTCGCGCTCACTCATTCACTCTAACGCTCACTCATTCACTCTCACGCTCACTCATTCACTCTCGCGCTCACTCATTCACTCTCACGCTCACTCATTCACTCTCGCGCTCACTCATTCACTCTCACGCTCACTCATTCACTCTCGCGCTCACTCATTCACTCTCGCGCTCACTCATTCACTCTCATGCTCATTCATTCACTCTCATTCACTCTCCCGCTCACTCATTCTGTCTCTCATTCACACTCACTGACCCTCTCACTCAAACTACAGTAATGAACATGGGTTTATATTATGCATGATAAAATCAAGTGGTATTTAACTGATAATATGACAGATGAGAATACACAAACATATGGATTCGCGTGTTACATAACATGCGTGTTACACGACATGCATCTGCTCAGCTCTCTCTCTCTCTCTCTCTCTCTCTCTCTCTCTCTCTCTCTCTCTCTCTGTATTCTTTCATATACACACACTCACACGCATGCGCGCGCTCACACACACACACACTAACACATCAACTCTCCCACTGTCTCACTCTCTCACACACAATCCTTCACACACACACACTCACTCTCTCAAACATACACGTACGCATGAACGCACGCACACACTCCCTCACTCACTCTCACACATACACGTACGAATGCATGCACTGACACATTCCCCCACCATTTCTCACTCAATCACTCTCTCCACACACACGCATGCACGTACGCACACACACACATTCTCTTTCTCCCTCTCTCTGACACCCACTTTCTCTCTCTCTCTCTCTCTCTCTCTCTCTCTCTCTCTCTCTCTCTCTCTCTCTCTCTCGCTCGCTCTCACACGCACACACATATATAGTGAACAATTATAGTTAAACAATTATAATGAACAATTATACCAGTAAATGAATTATGGTGGCATATAGTCGATATGGATTAAGTATTCGGTTAAATGCGTAGGGGCTCATTAGAGTTTTTAGATCTGGAGGCAGCTCATTCCACAAGTGAGCACCAGAATAGGAGAAACATGTTTTGTATAGGTCCAATCTAGGCTTTGAGACATGTAACAAATTTAGGAGCTTGCTGTTCATTGCATTAGATTGAATCAGCGGCAGAAGATACTCTGGGGTATTTTGAGATATAATTTTATTCACTAATTTGGCTTTGTTGAAAAGGAAGCGCTTTTGAAGTGGCTAGAAGTTTTAGATGACTGTACAAATTATTACTTTCAACGTGCTTTATGCCAGAAACCAGACGAATAGCGCGGTTTTGTAGAGAACACAGTCGTTTTAAATTAGATTTAGGGCAACCATCCCAAACTGTGGAACAGTAATCGAGATGTGATTGGATATAGCATGTATAGAATATTTTTCGTGTGCTTTCGTCCAGGAAGTGCTGAATTTTAGCAAGTTGGTAAACTTTCTGTGCTATTTTCTTGGTAAGAGCGTGAACATGAGAGCTCCAGTTCAAATGGCTGTCAATTAAAAGACCTAGTGTTTTATGTTCAGTCACATTAACTATAGGATAACGTGCCTATGCGGAGTTCGAGCGGTGCTCCAGTTATGGCTAGTGTCTGCAGTTTTTGTCTGGTCGTTATTAGCATGGATTTGGTTTTGTCAATGTTAATTTGCATGCGGTTTTCATTGCTCCATCTAGTAAGATTATCAAGTTCCTTTTGTAAAGAATTCTCTAATTCACTACGATTTTCTTGACTAGTATATATAGTACAGTCGTCTGCAAATAGATCACAAGTTGTATTGATATATAAAGGAAGATCATTAATATAAACTGCAAAAAGCAGCGGACCTAGTATTGAGCCCTGAGGCACACCAATATTAAGCTGTGTGGGTCTTGATAGACAGTTGTTGGAGGACACGATTTGTTGTCTGTCGGATAGAAATGACGTAATTATGTTCACCATGTTGGTGCTTGTCTTCATTTGTTTTAGTTTTCTAATTAGAATATCGTGATCTACCATATCAAAAGCTTTTTTAAAGTCTACAAACACCGCTCCACAAATTCTACCGTTGTTGATGTTTAAGTGCCAGTTATCGGTCATTTTTGTTAGAGAACTATGGCAAGAATATTTAGGTCGAAACCCAGATTGACTGTTAATTATTAGATTGTTGTTAATTAAATGGTGTAACGTTATTTCATGAATGTGTTTTTCTAGTGATTGTGATAGCGACGATAGTAAGGAAATAGATCTATAATTACCCAAAACGCTATTATCGATTGAGCCATTTTTAATTAGCGGAAACACTTTAGCAATTTTAAATGCAGATGGAAAGTAGTTTTTGGCCAGGCACTGGTTATATAGGAACGTTAAGGACTCGCTAATGACTGGTGCAGCACAACGAAGAATTCTATTACTGATACCATCTAGGCCGTGTGAGTTTGTTGATTTGAGGTTTAAGAGATATTTATAAACGTCTGCAACAGACATTAAAGGAATCTCAGCGGGAATATTTCTGGTGCACTTCTCCTCACAGAATGATGCCAGTGAACTTAAATTACACAATGAGTCTGGTATTGAAGACTTTAGATTCTATATTTCTGATTGAAAGAACCAACTGAATTCATCGCATGTTATGGAATTTGGCATTGCTGATTCTGTAGGGCGTTTCTTATTGGTTAGCAAGTTAATAGCCTTCCATATATTTGTAATGTTTGAGTTATCTAAAATCAATTTTTGAAAATGATCTTTTTTTATCCTACGAATTTCATATTTAACTTTATTCCTTAGTAGATAGATAGATAGATAGATAGATAGATAGATAGATAGATAGATAGATAGATAGATTGATTGATTGATTGATTGATAGATAGATAGATAGATAGATAGATAGATAGATAGATAGATAGATAGATAAATAGAAAGATAGATAGATATATAGATAGATATATAGATAGATAGATAGATAGATAGATAGATAGATAATAATAATATAATAATAATAATAATAAGTCTTTATTTTCAAAGGGTTAAGAATTGGGCACGCAGGCCCGTCTGACATTCTGCCCTTCTTCTCTATTTCCTCTCATACATTCTTTCATTCAACATCACTTATGAAGCAACTTTTGACAACAAAAGAACATTAAAACGCATGAAAAATAATCAATAACAAATGACTCACTGAGGCAGTGTTTAACATGGGCATTATAAATACCTAAGGAGGGTATAACGTGCCATACATAAGGGAATGTTTTTGGCTAGTTGTCGTTTGAGATAAGTTACCATTATTGTCTATTTTGTGTTATTTGTTATGGGGGCATGTAGTCTGTACTAAGGTAGTGTTCAAACAGGTTGCGAATGTATGTATCATGATTGGTGGTGTCTTTGATTTCTTGTGGAAGATTGTTCCACAACTGAGCGGCAGAGTATGCTAAGCTTGTTTTATATAAGTCTATCCTAGGTTTAGGGACATGAAGTATATTTAGTCGTTCGCTATGTCTAGCGTTATATTTAAACAATGGCCAAAGGTAGCTTGGAGCATTTTGAAATAGGATTTTGTGAATTAGTTTGGTCTTATTAAAAAGCAGGCGCTTGTGGAGTGGCAGTAACCGGAGACGTTTATATAGGTTAGAATTGTCGGTAAGCTTTTCACCATTAATTAAACGCACTGCCCTTTTCTGGAGTGAATATAGGCGTTTTGTTATTGATTTGGAGCATCCATCCCAGACTGTGGAGCAGTAATCAATATGTGTTTGTATATGAGAAGTATAGAATATCTTTCTTGTGTTTTCGTCAAGGAAATTTTTAATTTTGGCAAGTTGGTATACTTTTTTGGCTATTTGTTTAACTAGAGCATGAACATGTGAGTTAAAAGTTAGATTTTGATCTATGATAACACCCAGTGTCTTGTGCTCGGTGACACTTTCTACAGGCGTGCTGCCAATGTGCAGCTGAAGAGTTCTCTGCGAGTTTAGAGTGTGAAGTCTTTGCCTGGTTCCTATTAACATAGACTTTGTTTTAGTAATGTTAATTTGCATGCGGTTTGCATGACTCCAGTTAACTACACTACGATAGATAGATAGATAGATATGTAGGTAGATAGATAGATAGATAGATAGATAGATAGATAGATAGGTAGGTAGGTAAGTAGGTAGGTAGGTAGGTAGATAGATAAATATTTAGATAGATAGATAGATAGATAGATAGATAGATAGATAGATAGATAGATAGGTAGGTAGGTAGGTAGTAGGTAGATAGATAGATAGATAGATAGATAGATAGATAGATAGATAGATAGGTAGGTAGATAGATAGATAGATAGATATATAGATAGATAGATAGATAGATAGATAGATAGATAGATAGATAGGTAGGTAGGTAGGTAGTAGGTAGATAGATAGATAGATAGATAGATAGATAGATAGATAGATAGATAGATAGATAGATAGATAGATAGATAGATAGATAGATAGGTTGGTAGGTAGGTAGGTAAGTAGGTAGGTAGGTAGATAGATAAATAGATAGATAGATAGATAGATAGATAGATAGATAGATAGACAGACAGACAGACAGACGGACAGACAGACAGACAGACAGACAGACAGACAGACAGACAGACAGACAGACAGATAGATAGATAGATAGATAGATAGATAGATAGATAGATAGATAGATAGATAGATAGATAGATAGATAGATAGATAGATAGATAGATCCCCGGCAGGAAATGGGCGAAGCCGTGCCGGGTCCCAACAAAGCCTGTTGAGCTTTTTCTGTGTTAATCCTTGCATTGTCCGGTACATGTGAGTCTCAGGCCCCAATAAAACCTATTGAGCTCTTTCTGTGTTAATCCTGGCATTGTCCGGTACATGTGAGTCTCAGGCCCCAATAAAACCTATTGAGCTCTTACTGTGTTAATCCTTGTATTGTCCGGTACATGTGAGTCTTTGGCCCCAATAAAACCTATTGAGCTCTTTCTGTGTTAATCCTGGCATTGTCCGGTACATGTGAGTCTTTGGCCCCAATAAAACCTATTGAGCTCTTTCTGTGTTAATCCTTGCATTGTCCGGTACATGTGAGTCTTCGGTCCCAATAAAACCTACTGAGCTCTTTCTGTGTTAATCCTTGCATTTGAGATCAGCGTGGCCGAATGGATAAGATCGCTCGTGCTGATGCCAGTGTAGCGGGTTCAACCCCTACACCGATCAGTTGGACTAAAATGTTGACTTCTCGTCCTTGATTTGGGGACGTACATTACAAGTACCTCAGAAGTTGGAGTGGGTTCGAGTGATGGCGAATGACACTGGTATTATGGGAAAGCTAATCCACCCTCAACAATTAGTCCAGTGCACTAGAAATAGTTACATGTGCATTAACTACGCTTGAGTTCAAGGCGAGCGAAGGCAAAATAATAGCCTTGCAAGTCCAAAAGATAAGGGGACATAATGTAACTACATTTCAGACCTGATATTGCGAACTCACCCGGGACCCAAAACATCATTCTTCACTTCTTCCTCCTTCCCTCTTACAAGAGACAAGAGGCCAAGAATTCAGGGGTCGCGGGTTGTGAGCATTCGCTGGATCTTTTCTCCAGGACACCACTCTTGTGTGGTTGTAAATTAACAGGCAGACAGAATGACTTGTGCCGCATCGTTAAGGGGTGATTTGATGCATGAGAAGGCAGATGTGGTGGAAGCCCTCTGGGAGCATGTGAATAATGCAGAAGAACAGATAGACTATAATGGTCTAGAGAATGCGGCAGCAAGAGGTGGTCAGAGGATCTGGCCGACAGTCGTCACTCAGAGGTAAAATATTACGGACATATATTCAGATTGCAACGGGCACCATTAGTATTGGAACTCCTCTCTGGCTGTTGAAGATGAGGACTGAGTCGCCCCCCCCCCCCCCCACCCCATGAGAGCATGAGTGTAATGATGTCGGTTGACTCAGCTCAACTCAACTATGCTCACAATTGGCTTCTGCAGATTAATGGCCATGGCTTCTGCCACCTTCAACATGCGACCATTTTGTGTGTTAAAATTGATCATGGTCATACTTTCAACTTTTCGGCTGACAAAGATCTTTGACCTATGAGGTGCCGAATCATTTTGTGCTGGGTAGTTCAATGAACTTTTGTCACTGACTGTGGTAATATTTTCAAATCCCTGATGACAAAGAAGGAAACTGTGCTTGTCCATTTAACCATATGATGAGGATCGTAAATATGTAAATACAGGATCTACGAGTCTAAATATCTCTCATTTTAAATTCTGGTTCTTGACTATCATATTAATACATTGTTGTAGTGTGCACTCCTGTATCTCTGTGGGGTATTCTTTGGGTGGCAAGGAACAAGTGAAACTAAAGATGGTAAAACATAGATGACGGCAATAATTCTAATAATGATTGATAGAGGACAGTGATACACAGGAATATAACTGTCTGTACAATGCTAATACACTTAGGCAGTCTTGGTTCCCCATCTAACACCGTCGCCAGAGTCTATGGCCGGATCACTGTTTTCAGCCTCACTTTCGCTAAGCCATCCTGGCATATATCTCTTCGTTTCCACATCTTCTTTTCCCGTCAAGTTTTCTAGTGGTCACTAAGTTTTCAAGTTTATTTTTCATCGTGCCATGATTAAAAATTTAAACAAAAAACAAAACAAAATCATAAAAAAGCAACTGAACTGTCTGCGTTAACTTTTTAAATAAGTTTTTCATTTGTTCCTTGAAAGACATTCTCATTCTTGTCTGTCCATCAGAAGTCTCATTTCCACTGCCATCAGATGTTTCCAAGCTTGTCTGCGGTAAAGCTGTAGAAATGAAAACAATATAAAATAACACGAGAACACAATGACGCAAAACAAAGGACGTTGCGATTACTTGCCTTCATCAGCCAGGGACGACCAGGGAGGCCAGGTCCTTAGTAAAATTCCTCCCCGATACAGATTCGAACTCATGAGCACCGAGCCGACAGACGAGCATCTAGCCACTACGCCAGCTCGGCTTCAGTGTTGAAAGCGTAATTACAATTGAAAAAGACAAGCTTTCTTGCTTATTGTGGAACATTCTAATGACATATTTGTGTCCGTAGATTTGAGATCTAATACAGATGAATGGACTCATTGTTCCAAGAGAAATAACTCACCCTACAGGAATAGAAACGTTTGATTGTACGTTCTGGCAATAAAAACGTAATGGTTGAGTAGGATACCCACAATTCCTATTAATATGCAATTTGTAAATGCAAACCGCATTTAAAGCCTGCGGGGTATTTATGTATAGGAATGTATGCAGTCATTACACAAACAATTATAGAATCTTGCTGCATTCGATGTCTGGGATCTTCTTGTATTTGCAAACGAAATGTCTTTTCGCAACCAAGTTACGAATAAATGAAATCTCTATTCGCAACTTGATTGCGACTGGTCACGTGATTATTTCCCAATGTCAAAGACTTGAGAGGAAGCTCTAAGCTCTGAGAGAGCTAAAACAGAGCTTATTAGGGGACAGGTGACGTAATAGGACAGGAGCAGGTGACGTAATAGGACAGGAG
>JACEFZ010001933.1:0-263595 GCA_014155875.1 Cepaea nemoralis | reverse complement strand
CTTAAAAACCTGGGGGGAGAAAAGGGGAATAGTAAAAACTAAAACCATCTTCATCAGTATTTTTACGGGGATCCATACGGGAGACAAGGATATAACATAACCTATCATTCATCAGTATGTTATGGGACCCAAACTGGAGAAAAGGGAATATAACACTGTAACCTATCATGTACTGTATGTTACGGGGGATACATATGGAAAAAAGGAATGAACACAAAACCTATCATGTCATCATATGTTCTGGGACCATACTGGAGAAAAGGGAATAGTAACACGTAACCTATCATGTCATCAGTATGTTCGGGTTTCCATACTGGGACAGAATTAGTAACCTGTCTATCATGTCATCAGTATTTTTGGGGTTTACACTGGAGATAGATTAGCAACACTTTAAACCCCCACACTGGGAATAGGGATAGCAACACTGTTAACCCTATTCATGTCCATCAGTATGTTACTGGGATCCATACTGGAGACAAGGAATAGTAACACTGTAACCTATCATGTCATCAGTATGTTACTGGGATCCATACTGGAGACAAGGAATAGTAACACTGTAACCTATCATGTCATCTGTATGTTACTGGGATACATACTGGAAACAAGGAATAGTAACACTGTAACCTATCATGTCATCAGTATGTTACTGGGATCCATACTGGAGACAAGGAATAGTAACACTGTAACCTATCATGTCATCAGTATGTTACTGGGATCCATACTGGAGACAAGGAATAGTAACACTGTAACCTATCATGTCATCAGTATGTTACTGGGATCCATACTGGAAACAAGGAATAGTAACACTGTAACCTATAAGGTCATCAGTATGTTACTGGGATCCATACTGGAGACAAGGAATAGTAACACTGTAACCTATCATGTCATCAGTATGTTACTGGGATCCATACTGGAGACAAGGAATAGTAACACTGTAACCTATCATGTCATCAGTATGTTACTGGGATCCATACTGGAGACAAGGAATAGTAACACTGTAACCTATCATGTCATCAGTATGTTACTGGGATCCATACTGGAGACAAGGAATAGTAATACTGTAACCTATAAGGTCATCAGAATGTCATTGGGATAAGTTAGGGAAACAAAGAATAGTAGTAACACAGTAACCTTTCATACATATCATAAGAGGCAACTAAGGCGGGTTGGCATGGAATCAGCCTCCTCATCGCGTAAGTACATTTCTGCCTGGAGCACCCTATGCCTATCACATATAAACGGCAGAGCAAGTATACATTGCAAGCACACAAAGGGCGTGTTCCTTGTGCAGCCCAAAATTACTATGATGGCTTCATTTTGCACACGTTCAAATTTCTCCAGCCAGCTGTACGATACTGTCAGCAACTTTCAGGGCCTAGTTTTGCATGAGTTGCAGTTTCTCCAGCCAGCTGTACGATACTGTCAGCAACTCTCAGGGCCTAGTTTTGCATGCATTCCAGTTTCTCCAGCCAGCTGTACGATACTGTCAGCAACACTCAGGGCCTAGTTTTGCATGCATTCCAGTTTCTCCAGCCAGCTGTACGATACTGTCAGCAACTCTCAGGGCCTAGTTTTGCATGCATTCCAGTTTCTCCAGCCAGCTGTACGAAACTGTCAGCAACACTCAGGGCCTAGTTTTGCATGTGTTCCAGTTTCTCCAGCCAGCTGTACGATACTGGCAGCAACTCTCAGGGCCTAGTTTTGCATGAGTTGGCTAGTTTCTCCGCGCGCTGTACGAGTACTGTCAGCAACACTCAGGGCTAGTTTTGCATGTGTTCCAGTTTCTCCAGCCAGCTGTACGATACTGTCAGCAACTCTCAGGGCCTAGTTTTGCATGTGTTCCAGTTTCTCCAGCCAGCTGTACGATACTGGCAGCAACTCTCAGGGCCTAGTTTTGCATGAGTTGCAGTTTCTCCAGCCAGCTGTACGATACTGTCAGCAACACTCAGGGCCTAGTTTTGCATGTGTTCCAGTTTCTCCAGCCAGCTGTACGATACTGTCAGCAACTCTCAGGGCCTAGTTTTGCATGTGTTCCAGTTTCTCCAGCCAGCTGTATGATACTGTCAGCAACTCTCAGGGCCTAGTTTTGCATGCGTTCCAGTTTCTCCAGCAGACTGTGTGATACTGTCAGAAATCCCTAACCATACTCAGCTATGAAAATAATTAATTGTTAACAGAGAGTGCATAAAAACATCTTCTTTTATGTCTGCAGTTGCCATCACCTACAGCAACTCTCAGGGTCTAAACTTCATTGCCTTCCGGCTTCTCTAGCTGCTGGTGTGATACTGTCAGCAACCCCAGACCATACTCAAGCAGTGAATTAATTAATTGTTGGTAAAGAGCACATAAAAATCTCTTGTTTCATGCCTGCGGTTGCCATCACCTTCAATGTATTACTGAATGTATTACCATTGACACTACATTGGTATCATGATATAGCATGAGGAGATAATACTGAAGATGTTCTTCTTACAAACCTATTGGGTCTATGGCTACTTCTCACACAAATAGCATACACAGAGATATGATGCAGCATGCTACTTCTTACAAATCACTTGGTTCTATGGCTACTTCACATATGTATAGCAGATAGAGAGATAATGATGCAGTATGCTACTTCTTACAAATCACTTTGTTCTATGGCTACTTCACATATGTATAGCAGATAGAGACATAATGATGCAGTATGCTACTTCTTACTAACTTCCTGGTTCTATGGCCACTTCCCCCATGGCTACTTCCCGCACTGAATCAACTCTCAGGGCCACGTTTTGCATGCGTTCCAGTTTCTCCAGTTGCCTGTGTGATACTGTCAGCAACTCTCAGGGCCACGTTTTGCATGGCTACTTCCCCCATGGCTACTTCCCGCACTGAATCAAGCTTTTATGATGTCTCTACAATACAGACCTGATAAGATAGGATGATATGTACTAAACACTGAGCCCTATACGCAATATACCAGGAAAAGAGCTTCATCCTTGAACTTTAACTTGCTTACTGTTTAGTGTTTTATCTCCCGTGTGGGATACCCAACTTTAAACAGGAACATTGACTTGTATCGTCATTTATTCATTCTTTCGGATAGCAGCTGCTTACATAGCTTGCGAAGTAGTTCGAGCTAATTACTTGTTGTATGTTCATACGCTTTAATTCTTTTTGTTCTGTATTTGCATTAAACTTGTTGGTCTCATTAGTTATATCGTTATAATATTGTCATTTACATATCGATTTCTATTACTGGTATTTTGTAAGTTAATGTAATTGTATTTTTATGATCTTGTATCTTTTACCTAATTTTGACTAATCTACACTTACTTCTTGGGTGAAATGTCTGAGAAGTGGCAACATTGGCTCAATAAATCAGGAATACGTTTTGGACACTTAAACATATGCAACTTATTCAACAAGCTGCCAGAGTTATCTTCTATTCTTAATCAAAATTTTCATGTATTCGGCCTTAGTGAAAGTAGACTAAATGAAAACATTTCAGATGAAGACATCTCTATTACAGGGTACAAAGTTTTTAAAAGAGATCCCTGAAGGAAACAAGAGACAGGCATAGTAGCCTATGTTTCTAATCTACTAAATGTTCACCGTAGGCTAGACTTTGAAACTTGCGAAATAGAATGTATTTGGTTGGAGTTAAAACTTCGAAACCGCACACCCCTGATAATTGGCTACCTCTATCGAAATCCCAGGGCTGGACACGTTTGGTACGAAAACTTCACTACCATGATGGATGTGGTTTTCACTTCTGGGAAGGAAATTATACTACTCGGAGACTTTAACATTGACACCAACAAATCCCATATAATTTGGGGAAATATAATTGCATCATACAACTTCCAACAAATAGTAAAACAAGATACTAGAGTAACAAACTCATCTTCAACACTTATAGATCACATTTATGTAACTTGCTCGGACAACATAATAGAATGCACTGTGCCCAATTGTGCAGTGAGCGATCACTACCCAATATGCTGCACATGGTCTAAAAAAGGAATTAAAACTCCTAAACATAAACACATAACTGTAAAATATAGAAGCTACAAAAATTTCAACCAAAACGCATTTTTACAGGACTTGCTCAGTTCACCTCTAAACAATGTTTATCAACTTCCAGACCCAGATGATGCTCTGGAATCCTGGATGAAGATCTTTATTGATGTGTTTGATAGACATGTGCTAATCAAGGAAGTTCGAGTAAAACATCATGTCAAACCACCTTGGATCACCCAGGAAATTCTTGAAATTATGAGAGACAGAGATAAGGCACATAAATAGTGGGATCTCAGCACATACCGTACTCTTAGAAACAAAGCTCAATATACCATACGAAAAGAAAAGAAAAAGTACTTTAAGAACTTAGTAATGGATAAAACAAATAGTAAGGATATATGGAAGGCAATTAACACCTTGACAAACAAGCATAACTACTCAAATTCATTACCATCAAATCCTATTTCATGCGACCAATTCAGTAACTTTTTTCAGAATGACATAGATCAGTTGAAGGCTCATCATCATCAAGTGCCGTGCCGGCTGGCGTAGGCGTTCATGGCTCTCCACATATCTCGGTCTTTGGTGTTCTGGATCAACTCTGCTGATGATATTCCTCCATGCCACCGTCTCAGTCCGTCCAGCATCATTTCTCTTGGTCTGCCTCTGCCTCTCTTCCCCTCGATCTTTCCAGTTGTCACGATGTTCTCCAATGCCTCTCTTCTCATCACATGACCAAAGAAAGATGTTTGTCTCTTTCTTATTGTTGTATGTAGTATTCTAGTTTCATTAGCCTCTTTCAGGCAATCGTTGTTAGTTACTCTGGCAGTCCAAGGAATTCGCAACATTCGTCTTAAAAACCACATCTCTGTTGCTTCTAAGTTCTTCCTAATTTGTTCATTTACATTCCAAGATTCGCTGCCATACAGCAAAACTGGTTCTATATGGCATTTTAGTACTCTCTTTCTTACATTCATTGATAGCGACTTATTGCATAAGATACTCTTCATTTTCTGAAATGCTGTCTTTGCCTGCCCTATTCTGCTCTTAATCTCTTTTGTACATCTTCCATCTGATGTTATAAGTGCCCCTAGGTATTTAAAATTATCCACTTGGTTGAGAATTTCCCCTTCTATTTCTATGTCACATTTTGGCGTCCCCATTTTCTTTGATATCACCATTGTTACTGTTTTCTTGATATTCAAGGACAGTCCTTTCTGTGCACTCTCTGTTACTACACTGTCCAACAATTGTTGTAGGTCTGTTGCATTATCCGCTACCAATACTGTGTCATCTGCATAGCGTATATTGTTTATATTATATCCTCCGATTAGTATTCCTGGCTTCTCTTTGATCTCTCTCATTATTACTTCGCTATACAGGGAGAAGAGATCGGGTGACAAGACACACCCCTGTCGTACTCCTAGCTTTATCTGTTCGTAACTACCCTCTTTATTTCCCATTTTAATTGCTGCTACTTGGTTCCAGTATATATTCTTTATTATTCTTAAATCTTTCCCATCAATGTTGATATCTTCCAACATTTTAATCAGCTCATCATGTTTTACTTTATCAAATGCCTTAGTATAATCTATGAAGCATAAATATATGTCTCTTTGTTTCTCTATTGATCTTTCTATTAGTGTTCGTAATATATATATTGCATTGTTTGTACCCTTTCCTTCCATAAAACCATACTGTTCTTCACTAATTTCCATTTTTATTTTCTTTCTTGTTCTTCTCATTATAATTCTGAGTAGAAGCTTAGTGACATGGTTTATGAGGTTAATTGTACGAAAATCTTCACAATCAATTGCTCCTGGTCTTTTTGGTATAGCTATAAATACAGATTTCAGCATATCACTGGGTAAATATCCACTACTGTAAATATATTCAACATTTTGGTTAATATATCTACTCCAAATTCTCCCAACACTTCTAATTCTTCTATTGTGATTTCATCTGGCCCAGCTGTTTTTCCTTTCTTCATATGTTTCATAGCATCAGCGACTTCTTCTTTTAGAATAGGTGGGCCTTCTAAGTTACTTTCTTCTGTTAATTCTTCCCTTTCTCCATTATATAATTCTCTTATATACTCATTCCACCTCTTCATTATAGCACCTTCCTCCAATAAAGTCTGTCCTGTTTTTGATTTCAAACACCCTGTATTTATTCTTATTTTTCTTCCTGTGAGCTCGCTGATTTGTCTGTACATACTTTTTTGATCTTTAATGGAATTTAATTCAATTTTTCTGCATTGCTCATTTAACCAACTTTCTTTTGCCTTCACACATTTATCTCTTATTTCTTTATTTATCTTAGCATACTCTTGTTTGTCATTTTTATTCTGTTTCCTTTTGTCCATCAACCTTAAGATTTCTTCATTCATCCATTTTTTCTTAGCTTTTTGGCTTCTCTCCGGTAATATTTCTTTGCTAGTTTGATGAATGGAGTCCCTTAACATTTCCCATTGTTCATCTACACTCTGTATTTTAGCTATTGCATTGTACCTATTTTTCACAGTCACTCTGTATTGTTCTTGAATTTCTTTATCTACTTTCAGAACCTCTTTATTAAGTCTCAAGTTTTTAACCATTTTTTCCCCTCTCTTTAATCTTACTTTTATTTGTCCACATAGTGGTACATGATCACTGTTACCGTCAGCACCAGGCATTGTCTTTACATTAATTAATGCATTTCTAAATCTTTTATTAATAAGTATGTAGTCAATTTGGTTGCGCATTTTCATATCAGGGCTTTTCCATGTGTATAGTCGTCTTTTATGGTGTTTAAACCATGTGTTTCCAATTATCATATCATTAATATTTGCCCATTCTATTAGTTTCTCTCCTCTTTCATTTCTTGTACCTAAACTGTAATTCCCCACTATATCCTCTATTTTTCCCTTTCCTACTTTTGCATTAAAATCCCCCAGTATTATTTTTATTTCTTGTGATCCTTCTTCTTCTTCTTCGTTCATCCGGAGTTTTTTTTCGGATGTGATTGCGTTGTGCCTGTTTACAGCAGAGCTGCGTTCTTGCGCCGTTAGGCCGACACATCCGACTTCTGCGGGCATTTGTTGACCGGGTTAACTTTCCCGGGGGTTTCTTAGGACGTTTGACTCTCACTGTTGTGGTGTTATCCCCCATCCCAGCTGGTCCATATAGAACAGCCAAAGATCCTGGTCAGCCCTCAAGGGAAGGCAGGGGCAGACCATGGGCATTCCCCGCCATCCAAGGAGGCTTCCATACTTGCAGAGCCGATACATAGCGCTCTGGTACTGGGCTCACCCAAGGAATCGTCACGTCCTGCACATGGCTGCTTAGCCTCACTTCCGTATATTGGGCCTTCCGTTCACCATAGGCTGTTCTTCTGGAAACCAGAAGTATGCAGTCTGCAGATGACATCCACACAGTGAGCTTTCGATTCGGACTTTCCATGTAATGGATTTGCTAGCCAAGCAATATTCCATTTCGTGCCACTAGGACACTTTTCCACCTTTTATGAAGCCCACACAGTGGGCTTTTGATTCAGACTTTCCACGTAATGGATTTGCTATCCAAGCAATATTCCATTTCGTGCCACTAGGACACTTTTCCACCTTTTTATGAAGCCCACACAGTGGGCTTTTGATTCGGACTTTCCGCGTAATGGATTTGCTATCGAAGCAATATTCCATTTCATGCCTCTGGGTCTTCATGCACCTTTAAATGTCAACCTGTATATAGTTAAAGTAATCTGCGGTCAACTTTAGCTTGTTGATATCTCCATAGCTTGTTGATATCTCTGATTCCCATTTGGTTCTATAAGTGCTTTTTATCAACCTCTTTGCCTCATTATAGGTTATGTCTATGTCAGGCTGTGGTAGTCGTCCGCCCTCTTTTGCTAGTCTGTCAGCCTCTTCGTTTCCAGGTATACTGCAATGTGATGGGATCCACTGTATTACAACTTTTTTGGATTTCTGGCATAGACCATGGAGTGCTGCTCTTAGGTCAGTTAGTTCTGTGCTGTTATTGCTCTTCAGTATTGAGACAGCTGACTTTGCATCTGTGAAGATGGCTATTTGCTTCTCTTTATTTTCCTCCATCAGGAGCATTTCTGCTGCAGTTTTCAGAGCCTCTACCTCCGCTTTGAAGTTACTTGAAAATTTTCCAGTTGCCATTGAATGTGTTTTTTTCGCTCCATTTTTTAAATTTAGGAGAATTCCTCCTCCTCCATTCTCTATTGAATTTTTGGCTGATCCATCTGTATATGCATGGGTCCAATTCCTGCTTGGGTAATGTTCTTTTATGTAGTTTAGGGTTATTTCTCTTCTTTCGGTTTCATGCTGAGTGTTCTTTTTCTCAATACCAGGAATGTTTTCTATCATCTCAGGCAGTTGCTGCTGTCTCCAAGCTGGGAACTTGTGTGCATTGTGTATGGGCTTGACTGTTGATATGTTAAGAATAGGATCTGACCTAATCCTTCGTTTTGCAGTTTCTACAAAGTTGCTACGCTTCAGTCTTCCCTTTCCAAAACCATTAAATCTGTTGTACATAGGGTGGTCTGTCAATCTTCTAAATTTTTCTGCTTGTTGCTGGGCTCTGCTATCTCTTCTATCCTGCATTGGTTGTAAACAAGTGATCTTTTCTAATTCATTAATAGGCGTTGTCTTCAGGCTTCCAGTTATGATTCGCATTCCTTGATTTTGGACTCTACTTATTTTGTTAAAGTTTGACTTAGCTGCTGTTGCCCAAGCTGCAATGCCATATTCCAGTACTGGCCTCACCCGTCCAGTATATAACTTCTTGAGAACTTTCTCATCTGCTACCCATGTTGTACCAGCAAGCTTTTTCATGATTGCCATTCTTTGCCTTGCTCTTGTTCGATTTTTCTCAACCTGTGTCTTCCATGTCAGGCGACGATCAAAGGTGACTCCTAGATAGTTTGGATTTTCTTCATGGCGCAATATTTTTCCATTCAATACCAGCTTAGGTTGCTGAGTTTTAGTTGAGAGGGAGAACACTGTGCATGTTGTTTTCTCCTCACTTATCTTCACTAGCCATGATTTTGACCAGTCCTCTAGCGCTAATAGGGCTTGCTGTATTCTGCTGTTAGCTGTACTAATATATTCTTCAGATGTCCATATGGCTAGGTAATCTGCAAAGGATGATGTGTGTACTCTGGCTGGAAAATTTTCCGTGATGTCGTTTATATATGCTAGGAATAATGTTGGTGAAAGAACTCCTCCTTGGGGGACACCTTGCTCCAACAGCATCATTTTGCTGGTTTGTCCTTGTACTTTTGTCCTGGCAGTTCTGTTCTCAAGGTAGTGGCTGATCCATTTGTACATTTTCCCGCAAACATGCATTTTTTGCAGTTTTACTTTCAGTCCTTCCTTCCATACTTTATCAAATGCTTTTTCTAAATCTATCCAGACTGCTAGTGTGTGCTTTTTCTCTTGGAAGGCATCCTCTATTTCCTGAGCTATATAGGTTATTTGATCTTCAGTAGATCTGTACTTTCTGAATCCTGCTTGGTGAGGTGTTAAGAGTTGGTTTTCTTCCAGATGCCATGTTAGCCTGCCATTGATAATGCGTTCCATTAGTTTTCCTACACAGCTAAGAAGACTGATAGGTCGATAGCCATTTGGTTCTTCCAGGTCTTTTCCTTTCTTTGGGACTGGTATTAGTATAGCTTCCTTCCATGCCTGTGGGACTATTCCCCTCTTCCAGCTGTAATTTAGGACTGCTAGTAGTTTCTTTTTTGCCTTAGTGCCTAGTCCTATTAGCATTTCATTTGTGATTCCATCCTTTCCTGGTGATGTCTTCTTTTTTAGGGTATTCATTGCCTGTTCCATTTCTTCCATTGTTAGATTTGCCATCATATATTCTGCTGCTGTCTCTGTATATGTATGATGTATCTGTTTATCTTTGATTGCTTTCTTCTGTTCGGCTGTAATATCAATGTGGTTTGCACTGGCATAGTGTTCCATTAGTGCATTTGCAGCCTTTTTTCCTGTAAGCAAGGCATTTCCTTGTTTAATTGTTATTTGTTTGTTTCTAGGTCCTTCATTGTTCATGGCTTTCACTAGTTTCCATAGTTTGTTTCCATCCCTGTCAAAATTCAGGTTTTCTGTTTTTTTCCTCCAACAATCTCTTGTTGTTTGATTTACTGTTCTTTTATATTTTGCTGAGATGGCTTTGAGAGAGATGTTCGCTTCAGTTGTTTGTTCTCTCTCTGCGGTCTTCCTAGCATCTTCAACTTTGTCCTCCAAAAATTGTAGTTCTTCAGTCCAGTATGGTTTGTAATTTTTCCTTGCTCCTCTTGGAATAGACTCAGTGGCAGCCTGTATTATTGCTCTGTTTAGACTTTCCACCATTTGCTTCATGTTGCCATATCGTGTATTTACATTTTCACAATATTTGTCTGTTAGTATGGCAAATATGTCCCAATCTGCTCGTTTGTAATTCCAACGGGGCAAAGGCTTTTGCTCCTGTGGAACATACTCCATATTTATTACAAGCTTGATTGGTCTGTGGTCACTACCTGCTAATTGGTCCAGCACATGGCGATCGATTTTGTGGAGGATGTCTCCTGTGCAGAAAGCTAAGTCTGGAGTAGAAGTGGTAATCCATCTTCTGGAGTAGAAGCTCGGTGTGTCATCCGCTTTGTTAAGTAGATGGAGATTTGAGTCTATTTCCCAGTCCTCCACTTCATCTCCTCTTTTGTCAGTATCTGGGTATCCCCATCTTTCTGAACGGCTATTAAAGTCTCCGACAACAATGCAATTTGTGTCAGTTATTTCCATGTTTGAGAGTGTAAGATCCTTATCTGCCGGGCTATATAGATTGTAAATTCTTATTTTCACGTCCTTTATCATTATATCAACACCTATAATTTCCGTTTGGTTGTCAGAGATCACAGATACTTCGCTGCAAGGTATTGTATTTCGTGTAAGTATTACAACTCCTCCTTTGTGTCCTTCGCGGTCGAAACGTGTGGCCTGATATCCCCTGACTGAAAATGTGCGATTGGCGTTGAGGTGTGTCTCTTGAATGCATGCCACATCTATTCTATCTTTATGAAGACGCTGTGTTAGGGAGGCTTTCTTGTTATAAACTCCTTCTGCATTCCATTGTAGTATGTTGAGTGTCCGGTCAATAGCTCTTAACCTACTCCTCTGTGCCTTGACTCCACAGCACAGGGGAAGGTGACCACCAGTAGTCATGGGTGGACCCCCTCGAGGCAGGGGGCCCGGCACTATCACCGCCTGATGGGACTTCACGGGATTAGCACCATAACGATTAATTTTCATCTGTGGCATCATGAAATGATAAAGTTACGTTGCACTTCTTTGTCAAGCCTGTGGCTCAGTACATCCGATTTCGACAAGCATTTGTTCGGGATGCTTTCCCTAGCCTTTGACTGTCCCCAGTCTACCTACAAGGCAGCAGGTTTGTGCGTCACTTCGTCTGGTCCCTCGCCCTTGACCTGTCCGACATGGGTGACCCTACCAGTAGCTGTGCTACCGTCGGCATAGCTCTTGGGGTCATTGGAACGCTCAAGCCCCTCTACCTCGTCAAGGTGGACGCACGGCAGAGGGGTCTTGTGATCCAATTTGGGCTATTGCCATTTCAACTTCATCGTAAAAGTTTTGTATATCTTCATCACTACTGTTTGTTGTTGGTGCATATATTTATATCTATTGGTTTGCCTTTGATTTTGACCATTATAACTCTATCTGAAATGCACCAGTATCCAGTCATAGATTTGGCTGTATTTTCATCAAATATTATTCCTACACCTTTTTCGTGTGTGTCCCCTCCAGAATAAATTATTGTGTGTTTGTCGGTTATAATTTTGCCAGATCCCTTCCATCTCATCTCACTTATGCCTAGTATATTCATTTTCATGTTTTCCATTTCTCTTAGAACATTGTTTAACTTTCCTAGCTCATTTAATGTCCTAACATTCCACGTTCCTACTCTAAATTTATTTAGTTTAGTTATTGTTTTAGTTGTTGAAGGCTACAATACCAAATTCTCCTTGCAACTCATCTTTACTGTCATCGTTTTGCCAGACCAGATTCCCCCGAGATATCCTTTCTGACATACCGCTAATGACAGTCACTGAAGTATTCACTTACCTCAGTAAACTAAAAAACACAAACTCATCTGGGTTAGATGGAAGCAGCAGTCAGATTCTCCGCTGTGCTGTGCCAGTGATCTGTGTATCACTAACCTATGTATATAATCAGTGTCTCACCAAAGGTCACTTTCCATCAGCTCTCAAAATCGCTAAAGTGTATCCTCTCCTTAAATCTGGTTCATTGGACAATGGTCTCCCGAATAATTATAGACCCATTTCTTTACTATCATCACTATCTAAACCACTAGAAAAACAAATCCATAAGGTAACATTACAGTATTTAGATCGCAACAAGCTTATAGTTGACAGTCAATCAGGATTTCGACCAAAATATTCTTGCCATACGGCCCTAACAAACATGATAGAAAATTGGCACCAGAATATAAATAACAACAATCTATGTGGAGCTGTGTTTATCTATTTCAGAAAAGCATTTGATATGATAGACCATATCATTTTAATTAAAAAACTAGAGACAATGAAAACTGGCTCTAATGTTGTGACGCTAATAACATCTTTTCTGTCAAACAGAAATCAAGTAGTATCATACAATAAATCTCTGTCCCAAACCACTACCTTCAATACTGGAGTATTATTCGCCATATATATTAATGATCTACCTTTGCATCTTTCATCGTCCTGCTATCTATTTGCAGACGACTGTAAAGTGTATACAAATGCTGAAAGCAGTAATTTGCTGGAGTCGTCTTTGCAACAAGAATTAAATAATGTAGTTAGGTGGAGCTATGCAAACCGTATGCAAATTAACATCACTAAAACAAAATCTATGTTATTAACAACCAGACAAAGACTTCATACTCTAAATTCACACAGATCACTTCAACTTCACATCGATAACATGCCAGTAGAAAGTGTAATTGAGCACAAAACATTAGGCCTCATCATTGATAGAAACCTAACCTTTAATCCTCACGTTCAAGCGCTCACTAAACAAACAGCGAAAAAAGTCTACCAACTCGCCAAAATTAAAAATTTCCTTGATGAGGACACAAGGAAAATGAGCTAGAGAAACTAGCAGACATGTACAACAACAGTATAGGGAGTGCTAGCATCAAGGAGGAATGGTTACACAGCTATCTGATTCCCTTGCCGAAGCCTGACAAAGACCACAAAAAAATTCAGGGATATCGAATTATAACCATGCAGAATACAATAGGCAAGCTGCTGGAGAAGGTAATTGCCAGGAAAATATCAAGCCAACTAGAGAGGCAAGGTGTTTTCCCACCTACCCTGGGTGGGTACCGTCCAAAAAGAGAAACCTGGACCAATGCAGCAGTCTTTGCCCATGATGTCTATGAAGGTTTCCACTCAGGCACTGAAACCGTTGCTGCAGCGATTGATCTTGAGGACGCATACAACAGAGTACCACTGGATTTTTTAATGTTTCAGCTTCTTGAACTAAACGTAAGTCCATTCCTCCTTAGTTGGATCGCTGCAGCCCTCTATCAACGGAAAGTAGTTTTTAGATGTGGCAGTTGGACTTCGGAACCAACAACAATATATCCTGGCCTACCACAGGGATCACCATTATCTCCGGTACTGCTCAACGCCTACACAGTGAGAATCACCAGTGAGCAGATCACTGGACCTGGCAGGACATTGTCGTATGCCGATGATGTTTTAGTGTATCGTCAGGGTAAAGATAGAGAGGAGGTTGCTGTGGGACTACAAACCGAACTCAATCGCATAAGTACTTGGTGTGATGAAGCTGGGGCAATGGTCAACCCAACAAAGGCAACAGTGACTTGGTTCTCGTTGAATAATCATATTGTCAACAATCCAACACCAACTGTAATGCTGTGTTCAGAGACGGTGGAAAGAACGCAGGCAATGAATTACCTGGGGATACAGTTTGATCGAAGCCTTGCTTATAATGTGCACATAGACCAGGTGATAACAAAGGCCAAGCGGGGTTTGGCAGCGATGCGGGTGATGGCGGCAGCAAACTGTGAGCAGCGCCATCTATGTCTTCTGTACGAGGGGCTGGTCATGTCTGTTTTGGAGTATGCAATGGCAATCCTGACTCTCAGCCATAAGCAGATAGAAAGGATGGAAAGGATACAGAATGAAGCTATGCGCATTATTCTTGGATGTACAAGAGATACAGCATGCAGGGCGATGCGCTACTTTCTTGATTTTCCAACCATTGAAGAGAGAATACAAGTTTGCAGGGCACGCGCCTACCTCAGAATTAACGCAAACACACAACATCCACTGCATAGTGAAATTAGGAAGGTGAAGGGCAGCAGGTTAAAAAGAGGACGGTCGTGGATGGGTCAAGCCGAAGACATTCTTCAACAGGTGTGTTCACTTGAGGACTTAGAACCTGGCGAGGAGTGGGTGCAAGTGCCAACAGACTTCTGCACATCCTTTTCAGTTTGCATCCAACTAGATAGAAAATGCAGACAAGAAAATCCGGCTGCTGTTGAGGCTGAAGTACAAGCGTTGATTTTCGAGAATTCGCTAGACGGTGACGCGGTCATCTACACAGATGGGTCGGTCGTCCAACATGTGAGAAGCTCATGGGCCTTTACAGCTCGGGCCGGAGGGAGAATTGTGAAGGAGGACTCTGGTGCTTTCACTGAAACCACAAGTAGCCTGACCATGGAAGTCATGGCAGTAAGTAAAGCAATAACATGGCTCGAGACACAGACATTCACTAGGGCTTGTTTCCTTAGCGACTCAATGAACATGATCAAGAGGATAGAGGAGGGGTCGATCCGAAGAGAATGGTTGCTGCCTCTGAAGCGGTCTCGGCTGGCAAAGATTAGTTTCATCTTCGTGCCAGGTCATGCGGGAGTACAAGGAAATGAGCGGGCTGACAAGCTCGCAGGTGAGGCTACTGTGGAGGGCGGACGCGCCATGGACCAGGCTGACATTCTGAATGCTCTACGAGAAGTGAGACTTTTGCGAGAACCAAGTGATGACTGTGAATCTACAACAATGGCCAGACTGCGGGAGCAGCAAATTAAAAGAGGGGTGGCCAAACAAGAACACTACGCAGGAAGCCAAAGAAGATTGATAAACCAACACAGAACTGGCGTCGTTAGCTGCTACACGCTGCGCGATTTGCTGAGGAGGGGATCCGAGCACTTATGGACTGAATGGTTCGATGTGCAATGAGGATGATCTGTCGACTAACTAACTAACTAACTAACAAGGAAAATATTTTATACGTCTCACATACAGACACATTTTGACTACTGCTCTACAATCTGGGACGGTTGTTCCAATTCAAGCACCAAGCAACTTTACTTACTCCAGAAACGGGCCATGAGTTTAATTTATAGCAAACATTTAACTGACAATCCTAGCCTGCATAAACGTCTTCAGTTACTACCACTCCGCAAATGTCTGCTTTTCAATAAGGCCAAACTAATTCACAAAATCCTACATCGGAATGCCCCAAATTACCTTTGGCCATTGTTTGAATATAATGCTAGACACAGTAAACGATTAAATATATTAGACATTCCGAAGCCTAGGATAGACTTATACAAAACAAGCTTAACGTACTCTGCAGCTCAGCTGTGGAACAATCTTCCACATGAAATAAAAGACATCACCAATCCCTATATATATATAATCGCAAATTATTTGAACACTATCTCAGTACGGATTACCTTCCCCCTTAATAATAGAAGTAATAATAATAATAAAACCCTAGTATAACAGCCAGTCCCCTTTTGGTAGGCCAGTATATTCCACATAGCTAATAACAAGTGCCACACCAGTTATTACTATTACTGAGTCGTGTAGTATTGATTTTTAATTTTTCCACATGCCTTTATAATGCATATCTTTTATACTGTTGCTGTTTTCAGTTAGCCTTGAGTGATGTGTGAATGGTATAATGTATGAAAGAGAGTGATAAAAGGGCAGAATGTTAGACGGGCCTGTGTGCCCAATTCTTAAGTTTTGTTGTTGTTGTTGTTGTTGTTATGTATTGCATATAAAAAGAGAGACAAATGCCGCATAATACTTCTTACAAATCACTTGGCTCAATGACTACTTCCCACATGTATAGCATATAAAGAGATGATGCAGCATGCTACTTCTTACAAACCTCTTTATTCTATGGCTGCTACGTACATGTACAGCAGAAGCCATGTGTAAATCGGTGTCAGCGTGTTGGGGAGTGCGAGAGGACATACGACAGGACAAAAGATATGTCTTAGACAGGACAATAGAGATGTCGTAGACAGGACAATAGAGATGTTATAGACAGGACATAGACGGGACAACAAGACCCAGCTATAAACAGGACACAGGGTTATAAAAAGGACACAGGGATGTAGACAGGACTACGTCCTTGACTGACAGTACAACCTTGCACTGAAGGACCTGAGAAACAAGACAGGACATTGAGCACGGCGAGACGGCCGACGCGGCACGACTATCACAGGGGACACGTGGTCAAGCACCACGTGACTACCGGACTGAAGGTCAGAAGGCTCAGACTGGGACTGGACGTGATAGAGAAAGACATGTGCGATTGAGTGAGCGAGTGAATTAATTGTCGGTGTGAAAGCTAGCCTTGCTGAGCGAATATAGCAGCGAGTTATTACGTGCGAGGAATGAGCGTGAACTGTATTATGAGCGCACGGATGACTGCTATGGCTGGGTGCTATTTGCCAGTGTGGTAAATATAATATTGTGATACGATTGTGATACCATTTGTGTGTAATTTTGATCATATGTATTCATGCCACTGATACTATCGTTATTGCATGAATAACTAATGTTATCCTTCATGCGACTGCTTGATATATCACTGAGTGCATGTAGAAAGACTCACTGTCACGGTTAAGATGATGAGCTAAGGTTGCCTGTATTTATGAGGTGTTGACAATCGGTTATGTAAACCACCATAATCTCATCTCATCATGTTCTTCTTGTACCTTGCAGTGTCGAGATGAAGGATAAACAGCGGGAGAGTGCCCGCTTATGGGCTTCATATGTCGATATTCCCATGAACTCTGTTATTCCCTCCATCCATCATTTACGTGGTCGGCCTCTTCCTCTGTTTCCCTCTGGTCTGTACATCATTGCTTGTTGTGGTATACTGTTAGTTGGTAACCTACTTGCATGGCCAAACCATTTGACCTGCTGCCTTCTAATAAAATCTAATACAGCTATAACCCCCACTTTAATCCTGATTTCTTCATTTCTGATCTTATCTCTTCTTGATACATTGAGTATTCTTCTCAGGAACCTCATTTATGTTGTTGTGATTTTTCTTTTCTCTTTTTGACAGTGTTTATAGTCCCAGATTATCAAGTATCGCTTATTTTTGCTCATTTGTGTGTATATTTTAATTATGTTTTTCATTTGTGCGTATATTTTAATTGTTTTGTTCATATGTATGTGTGTATTTCAATTGTGTTATTCATTTGTGTGTTTATTTTAATTGTGTTGTTCATTTGTGTCTATATTTTAATTGTTTTTTTTTTCATTTGTGTGTGTACTTTAATAATTTTGTTCATTCGTGTATATTTTAATTGTTTTGTGCATTTCTGTGTATATTTTAATTGTATTGTTCATTTGTGTGCATATTTTAATTATTTTGTTCATTCGTGTGTATATTTTAATTGTTTTGTTCACGTGTGTGTGTGCGTGTGTGTGTGTGTGTGTGTCTTAATTGTTTCCTTCTGTTGTGAGTATATTTTAATTGTTTCCTTCTGTTGTGAGTATATTTTAATTGTTTCATTCATTTATATGTATATTTTAATTTTTTTGTTCATGTGTGTTTATATGTTAATTGTTTTGTTCATTTGTGTGTATATGTTAACTGTTATGTTCATTTGTGTGTATATTTGAACTGTTTTGTTCATTTGTGTGTATATTTTAACAGTTTTGTTCAGTTGTTTGTATATTTTAATTGTTTTGTTCATTTGTGTGTATATTTTTATCATTTTGTTCATTTGTGTGTATATTTAATTGTTTTTTTCATTTGGGTGTATATGTTAATTGTTATGTTAATTTGTGCACATAATTTAATTGTTTTTTCATTTGTTTGTATATTTTATTCGTTTTGTTAATTTATGTGTACATTTTAATTGTTTTGTTCATTTGTGTGTACATTTTAATTGTTTTGTTCATTTGTGTGGATATTTTAATTGTTTTGTTCATGTGTGTGTGTGTATCTTAATTGTTTCCCTCTGTTGTGAGTATATTTTAATTGTTTTGTTCATTTGTGTGTATATTTTAACTGTTTTGTTAATTTGTGTGTATATATTAACTGTTTTGGTAATTTGTGTGTATATTTTAACAGTTTTGTTCAGTTGTTTGTATATTTTAATTGTTTTGCTCATTTGTGTGTATATTTTTATCATTTTTTTCATTTGTGTGTATATTTTAATGCTGGCGAGAAGGACAATTCCCACAGGATTTCAAAGATTCAAGCATCATAACACTGTACAAGAACAAGGGCGGTCGGAGCAACTGCAACAACTATAGGGGTATCTCACTTCTGTGTATTGTTGGAAAAGTATTTGCCAGAATTGTTCTGCGCAGACTTCAAGTCCTAGGAAATCAAGTCTACCCCGAATCACAGTGTGGTTTTTGACAGAACCGGTCTACCATTGATATGATATTCTCATTGCGACAAATGCAAGAAAAATGCCGTGAACAGAATCAACCAATGTTTATTGCCTTCATCGACCTCACAAAGGCATTTGATTTGGTCAGTCGTAAGGGTCTGTTCAAGGCACTAAAGAAGATTGGCTGCCCACCAACTCTTCTGTCCATTGTGGAATCGTTCCACACAGGTATGAAGGGTATAATCAAGTTTGATGGTGCAACTTCTGAAGAGTTTGAAATCAAGAGTGGAGTTAAGCAAGGTTGTGTACTAGCTTCCACCCTCTTTGGAATATACTTTTCACTTCTACTGAAATATGCCTTTCGTGATCAGGATGGTGGTATATACATTCACTCACGCTCAGATGACGGCCTCTACAATGGTCAGAGATTGAAGGCCAAGACCAAAATTAGGAGGGTACTGATCAGAGAGTTGCTTTTTGCAGATGATGCTGCAGTTACGACCCACTCTGATGAAGAATTACAATGTCTACTATCTGCATTCTCCAATGCTTGTTCTGAATTTGGTTTAACAATTAGCAAAAGGAAGACACAGATTATGTCACAAGGTGCACATGGGGTACCATCAATCTTTATTGACAACGCCGAACTAGAGATGGTAGACCATTTTACATATCTAGGATCAGTGGTAAATAGCAAATTATCCCTAGATCAGGAAATCAACATCCGGATTGGTAAGGCAGCAACAACAATGAACAGGTTAAGAAAAAGAGTCTGGGAGAACAGGAAGCTTACTGCCAAAACAAAAGTCCTTGTCTATCAAGCCTGTGTCCTTAGTACTCTTCTTTATAGCAGTGAAACCTGGACAACTTACTCAAACCATGAGAAACGTTTAAACAGCTTTCATATGTGGTGTCTGTGCAGAATTCTTGGTATTAAGTGGCAAGACAAAATCACAAATACTGAAGTATTGGAAAGATTAGGTTGTGTGACGGTTTATTCCATGCTCAGTCTTCGTAGACTTAGATGGATAGGACATCTTAGGACAGGGGTCACCAAACTTTTTCACGGTGGGCCGGATAGCTGTCAAAATGACGCGTGCGGGCCCCATACTCATTCTTTACAACACTTGCACCGGTCTCCGTGGTGAAGGTTTTACGGACGCGGTTTGTAATTTTGTATATCTGCGTTCGAAAGACATCTGCGCGCGATTTGGTAGCAGACCATGTTGCTCTAGTTTCTTACGCTATGGTATGGGTGCCGATCATTCAGAAAACAATGGCAAACTACTGAACGTAAACTTGCCAAGACATCAACAACAGCAAAAAATGCTGGTGATGACTGCAAACACCCTGTAAAGGATATGCACCTAACTTTAACAATACTTGCAAGCCAGAACGAAAGCTCTGGGAAAAAAAGACGAAAATCGAAGTCAATCATGGGCGAGTGGCGTGCAATGCACACAAAAACAAAGACAACCAACATATTTATTTACTTATAAAAAGTAAATTTAAGACACATAGCAGCCAGGAGGTCTCCGCACGTGTGAAGATCTCTTATTATTCTAAACATAATATTTACATTTAAATTTTATCACAACATCTCGTGTTCCACAAGTTCAGTTATCAGTTATCAGTTCGATTATCAGCTGGGGTATCTTCATTGCACTCTGGACAGGTCCATAGGTGCTCAGATCCTCCCCCAGCATGTGCATCAGCTTCCGGTGTCTAATAGTGCCAGTTCTGTGTTGGTTGACGAGGCACCTCGTTTTCCCAATGTACCTCTCGCGTCTGGCCATGCTGATTCTTACTCCCAAGTCTTTCATTCTGGACAGCGATGTGGATTCACTGACGTCAAAGTCCTCTGTTCTCGCCATATCTTTAATGGACGTTAATAACATCAGCACGATCCATGGGCTGGCCATCTACAGGGTGTGCAGAGCCAGCCAGTTTATCAGCTCGTTCATTTCCCTCGACTCCTGCATGTCCCGGGACGAAGATGAAGCTGACTTTACGGATAAGACTTCCACAGTGACTCAGTCTACTGTCTACGTACAGATCCAGCTTCAACCTTCTGAATCATGCTCATTGAATCAGTATACACAAGTTGCTATAATGCTGTGCTTCCAGCTATATGAAAAACTGTGTAACTGCCATCACCTCCATCGTCATGCTGCTTGTGGTCATAGAGTGGGCACCACTGGATTCTTGAACGGTCCGGCCCGCTGAATGGACTGTAAATACCCACGCACTTCTCTGCTGCTTTACAACAGATCCATCTGTATAGATGAGCACTTTGGGGCTATCTGAGTGTTCATAGATGAGTGCATTGACCTCTGCATTGACAGTGGCAAGGTTCTGCTCTCAGCACCGTCTGTTGAGTGTGATAATGCAGGAGAAAGTGCACTTAAAAGCTGAAGGCTCCGGCACCCATTCCTTGATACTGGTAAGACTGCAGACCTGTCTGACGACAACATCTTCCGCCCGACCCATCCATGATTTGCCCCTCTTTAGCCTGTCACCCTTTTCTCTGAATATAGTGTCATGCAGAGGGTGCTGCTCATCTGCACTTATTTTTAAGTATGCACGAGCTCTCCAGATTTTGATCCCGTGTTCCACTGTCGGGAAGTCAAGTCATTGCTACACAGCTGGTGTCTCTCGTGCAGCCCAAAATGATGTGCATGGCTTCGTTTTGTACCTTTTCAAGTCTTCCAATCTGTGTAGTGCTGCCAGGGCATACTCGATGCGTAAAAGCACCAGTCCTTGGAACAGAAGTATTAGCAGTCTTTGCTCGATATTGGCAGTCGCCATGCCTCTCATTGCTGACAGACCTTTTCAAGCTTTCGTTATGACATAATCGACATGATCTCTGAAGGACAGGCTACGATTAAGCCTCACGCCAAGATATGTCATTGACTGGGTTCTACTCAAAATGCTCCCATCCGTTCATACTGGCGGCAGGTCTGTGTTCACAATATGGCTGTTTAGGGAGAACCATGTAACCGATGCCTTTGCAAGGTTGACAAGGGCACCAGAATCAGCACACCTGAGGAAATTTGATCTAGTTCGCCCTGCATATCATTGGCAATCGCCTGTCTATCTCGACCCTGTCGATATACGAGAATGTTCTCAGCAAATGACAGAGTCCTACCCCTCCCATCCAACTGTTGTTCAGTGATCGGCACCGTATACGCGTTGAATTGTACTGGTGACAGTGGTTCACCACTGTTCCATAAGTTATATCAAGCAAGTTCGAGTACCGTCGGCGGGCTGGATGAAATGACGTCACAGGCCGGATGCGGCCCGCAGGCCATAGTTTGGTGACCCCTGTCTTAGGAGGATGGATGATGGTAGAATACCAAAGGACATCTTTTTTGGTGAATTAAAAGTGGGTAAGTGATCTCAGGGTCGGTCTCTACTACGATACAAAGATGTGTGTAAGCGGGACATGATTGATGCAGGCATTGATTATGCACATTGGGAGCAAGTCGCCGCTGAACATGTTGCTTGGAGGGCAAACATCAGAAATGGAATAAAGACAATGGAGAAAATTATTGCAGATAAGTCACACACCAAGCGTGTGAGACGTAAGATAGTGCATGATGGTGGAAATGACCATGTGTTCACATGCACACACTGTGAACAGACATTTACAGCGCATATTGGCCTTATCAGTCACATTCGCTACTGCCATGGGTAAAAGTTATTATGCCTTTTTGAAGCACAAACTATCGTCTGTCAAAACGGCAAGGTGCCAATGGTGTATATTTTAATTGTTTTGTTCATTTGTGTGCATATTTTAATTGTTTTGTTAATTTGTGCATACAATTTAATTCTTTTGTTCATTTGTTTGTATATTTTAATCGTTTTGTTAATTGTTGTGTACATTTTAATTGTTTTGTTCATTTGTGTGTATATTTTAACTGTATTGTTCATTTGTGCATTTAATTTAATTGTTTTGTTCATTTGTGTGTATATTTTAATTCTTTTGTTCATTTGTGTGTATATTTTAATTCTTTTGTTCATTTGTGTGTATATTTTAATTCTTTTGTTCATCTATGTGTATATTTTAATTTTTTTGTTCATGTGCATGATTAGTTTTACTGTTTTTATCATTTGCATATTTTAATTGTTTTGTTCATTTGTGTGCATATTTTAATTGTTTTGTTAATTTATGTGTACATTTTAATTGTTTTGTTCATCTGTGTGTATATTTTAATTGTTTTGTTCGTGTGTACATTTCAATTGTTTTGTTATTGTTTTCCCTTTGATAGAGACATTGGTTGAAATGCTTGCCTGTGATTTTTATATGTGTTGAGCTTTGTAGCCATTTTGTGTGTGTTCATTTCATACTCTAGTATAAGCTCAACAGCAGGCCCTTCTCACAACATCACGTATGAAAATGATGGTTTTTAAAAAATATTTCAGCTGAAAGTATTCAATGCACTGATTCACCATACATTGAACTTATTTTTCTATAGTATTCACCTGACAAGATAACAGTAAAATACTGCCAGGTATTCTCTTTATAGGTTCGCTCGTTTTGAACTACATATATGTGCTACTACTTCTAGAGCACTGGACTGATTTTTGTGTGTGGATGAACTGTCCCTATAAAGACGGAAGTCATGGTGAACTCAAAGAAACAGATTGTGCCTAAATGTGCAATTAAAGTAAATGATGTTATTTTTGGGCAAGTGGGCAAATTCAGATATCTAGGCACATGGATAACATCAGATGGAAGATGCAGAGAGTCTCCGTGGTGAAGTGGTCAAGCCGTCTGTCTTGCACTCCAAAGGTTGTGGGTTCAATTCTAGGCTACGTCTTTCGGTTCATGAGTGTATGGTTCTCGGAGACTCCTGGGGATTGTCGCTGGAGCTAAGGAGTTTATGCTTTGTGCAACGCTTTTTGGCAGATCGCCCGGTGGAAAGAGACGGAGCCATATGGGATAAAACCCGGTGCAATGAAGTCGATCCTCTTGACTTTTAAGACTTTTTTAAGATGGAAGATGCATCACTGAGATAAAGAACAGAATAGGACAAGCAAAAACTGCATTCTATCAAATGAAGAATGTTTTGTGCAATAAGTCATTGTCCTTGAAAGTTAGAAAAAGAGTTCTTGCATGTTACATACAACCAGTTTTGCAGCAGGCGGGCAACTTACCCACTCCCGGCACGGGGAAGTAGTGATGAAAAATAACAATACAGGACTCTATCGAGGCCCCGTAATTGGAATGAGTACACTTTAAACCCGTTAACGGTCCCTCCTGGTCTTCGGAGGAGCAGCCTGTGGTGAACGGGAAGCTCAATATATGGAAGTGAGGCTGAGCAGCCATGTGCCGGGTGAGCCCAGTACCAGAGGTTAACCTGGTCAACATACACCACATATAAGTCGGTTGTATCAGCCTAATAGTGCAAGAACACAGCTCTGCTGTATAAACAGGCACAACGCAATCATGTCCAAAATTCTCTCCGGATGAACACAGAAGAACCACCAATTTTTACATATGGCTGTGAATCCTAGATAATTAGTAAACAGGCGGGAAAAAAATCCCTGGAAGCCCCGGAGATGTGGTTTTATAGAAGAATGCTGACAATTAATTGGACAGCTAAAATTAGCAATCTGGACATTTTGAGGGAAGCTAAGTCGCAAAGACTACTTATCACAAACATCAGAAAGGAGCCAGTCATCATTATTTGGCCACATTATGAGAAGACAACCGGAAAGATTTGCGGAAAGAGAGATGTAGGAAGACAGCATGAAAAGATTCTTGCCAGGCATGTGTCATAGCATGGTAGGAAGTCACACACGAATTGATCCATGCCGTCAGAGATCACAATTTGTGAAGAGGCATGACTTCCCCCGCCAGCCAGCTTGGCACTGGATGATGATGATTCCCTGTGTCCCTTGCCATCAGGCGAACCCACTTGACTTCAGAGGTACTTGTAATTTACATCTCCATGTCAAGGACAAGAAGTCAACATGTAAGTCCAACTGACCGGCGTAGGGGTTGAACCCACTACCTTGGCATCAGCACACTGGAAGTGTAAGAATGAGCACTCTTATCCATTTGTCCATGCTGACCTCCAGCCAGGGAATAAATTGTGCAATATATTTGTTACTGTCTTCATGATTCACATTCACAATGGGACAAAAAACTGTTTAGGAAAATATTACTAAAAAAACTGACCTGAAGAAAATCGCTTGGTGTTCAGCAGCTGCAAATCGCGTCCAAAAATATTTTTATTTTGATTCAATGCCGAGGATTTTGATCTTACGATCCTAAATTCTTTAAAAGTTTGTGTAAGGAAATTATATCCTGGTGATCTCAAGAACACAAATGTCCTTCGCTGGAGTCCACACAGCTGACACATCCAAACTGCTGTCATGTTTCTAAATAAGGATAAAATCATATCAATTAGTATTAGTACTAGAGAGTAGGAAGTGGAATTTGATGAAGATGATGATGAAATGTGAAATTTATTTTACTGAATTTTCAAGACAAACCAGATAATTGTTCAGTTGTTACCAGTTAGTTGCACATCCTTTACAGTACATAGCAGTCAACTCCAGCATTTTTTGGCTGTTTGTGATTCCTGGGCCAGATTACGTTCAGTAGTTTTCCATTACTTTCAGAAAGACCGGCACTCATACCATTGTATGGAAACCAACGCAAGGTGATCTACTTCCAAGTGTCCAGCAGGTGTGTTTTCGAACGTGGTATACGGGATTACAAATTGCATTTGTAAACTCTTTGCCACAAAGTTGGCTTGTCACCATTACTACACAACAAAATTGCATGTGAATGGATACAAAACATTTGATGAAGATAATAATGAATTGTGAAATATATTTAATTGAATTTTCACGACAAACCATATAGTAAGTCAGATGTCACAAGTACTACACACACAAAAACATGTGAATGGGTACAACCAAAGCACTTCTTCATTTGCGTCACAGTTGGATATCACTGGCACATAACCATCTTAGTTTGCTACATTGTGCTTCAAAACAACAAAATCAAGGCCTGTTATACCTCTCCATAGCAAAAAGCCTGGGCTGAATTTTAGAGACCATGTGTTGCCCATGCAGCATGATCCCTCTCTCGGCCTGACTACTTTACTCCAGAGGAAAGGTAACACCAATAACATCTGGAACAAGACAAGCTGAATAAGCTGCTAGATCAGCAAAGCAATGCTCTAATTATCTGCCTATTAGTGCTTCGATCCTAGACCAGCTGCCGACCATGGCTTAGGGCCCGGTATGCCATGCCATGACATTTAGTCTTCAGGTTGCATTTCCTCACACCAGGGAAAGGTTGTACCCTCCCAATTATTCTCCTATGCCTGAAGCTGTTGGCACAAATAATGTTGCTGATAGACCAGGAGCAATTGAATGTGTATGTACACTAAGTGCCTGTAACTACCAGGAAATGAATGGCTCTAAAGTTTAGACTAAACTCAACCAGAATCTTGAAGCAAAGAGATCTTCTCCAGAGGTCAGAGTGCTAAAACGTGAAAACACTGGAGAGGGCGATACAGTGGTGTTTACAGATGGCTCTATGGTCTGAGGCAAAGGAAGTGCATGACCATTTTCATCAAGCTCAAGAGACACAACTGTCAAGGAAGCAAGTGTTGCTTATGCCGTGACATCAGGACTAATGATAGAAACAATGGCTGTAACCAATGTCAATGTAATCAATGCAAAAGTATTCACATGTGTGCATGCTGAGCGAGTCAATGAACACGCTCAAGACGGTCCATACTGGCCTTATACAACATGAGTGGCTCGACACATTGAGCATGTTACAATTAGCCAAGCTAACTTTCATCTATGTTGCTGGACACTCAGGCGTGAATGGCAACTAGCCAGAGGATCTTTTAGCCATTTGGTGGACATGGCAGTGATTGAGTAGGGAAGGGCAATGAATGGGCCAGAAATCAATAATATAAGAGATGCAGGACAAACAGATGACATTATGGACATTTGAGAATCGGCTGCCTTGCCCTGATTGAGGGGGATGGGAGTGAAGTGGGGAGCTGCCAGACTTTCATATTTTGTCAAGGGCACAAGATCTTTGATTAATCAACACAGAACTGGCGCGACTGGTCAATATATTAATTTGGGCGGGGATGTTAAGGATGATATAATCCCCTTTTGGACACATCCGCGATGACAATTATCCCCTTTAATCACTAATTAGTCAGTGATTTTCTCCAGAGCCAGATGATTGGGCAAACCCACAACCCAGCAGTCATAGTAGATAAACACAGCGCCAAAGTGCACTTTGTAATGATGATGTTATTGTCTGCGGAATACACCTAATAAAGTATAATATATATCTTCAATCAATGCGATATACACAACAATAAAGTGTGACCATAATTTTCAACTCAACTGCACCCTAACTCCAGAGAAGAGTTCAGAGTTCAAATTTCGTAGTCTGCAGTGGGACTGACATGAAGCCCATAAGAGGGCACCCTCCCGCTGTTTATAGTTTTATACTTCACCGCACCAATCAACACCGCAAAAGACTCAGAGTAAGAATAACATAATTACAGACAATGCAGTTTTAAACAACAACAAGAAGGTAAGTAAGATAGTGTAAGATCTCTCTTGCACTACCACCAACCTTAGCAAGGCGTGTGCTGCCATGTTGTTTACAAGGTTGCAAGGGAGTTTACTGTGATTTTGGTTATAGATATGAGTTGCAGTTTTGTTTAAATTACATCCCTTCTTGTGAACATCAATCAATCAATCAATCATGTGCCATGCCGGAAAGCGTGGGCGGTCATGACTCGCCATTTCACTCGATCACCAGTGTCGTGGATCAGCTCAGTGTTCCTGTCTCGTCCATGCCATGTGGCCAAGCCATCCAGGTATTTTCCTCTCGGTCTTCCTCTTGGTCTGTTCCCCTCGATCTTGCCAGTTGTCACTAAGTTCTCCAACCCATTTCTTCTCATAACATGTCCAAAAAATTTTGACTGTCTACGTCTAATTTCTCTAATCAGTCTACGATGTTCATTTGTCTCCTGTAGTACTTGGTCATTGGTTTTTCTGTCTGTCCATGGTATTCTTTGCATTTTCCTCAGAAACCACATTTCTGCAGCCATCAGATGCTTTTCAGCTTGACTGCTCATTGTCCAAGTTTCACATCCATACAAAAGAACAGGCTCTATGTATCCCCTCAACACTCTTTTTCTCGTTTCAATTGACATCTTTTTATTGGTCAGAATGTTTTTCATCTTGCTAAAGGCTACTTTCGCCATGGCGATTCTTGTTCTAATCTCTTCAAGGCATCTCCTATCAGATGTTATAACTGTTCCAAGATAATTGTACCGATTCACTTGTTGAAGAATATTTCCATTTACTCGTATATTACATTGTGGCACTTCTTCCTTCCTACTGACGACCATAACCTGAGTCTTTTTACAATTTAATTCTAACCCCAGTTGCTCACTGTGTACAACAACCGCATCTACTAATTGTTGCAGGTCCTGCGCATTGTCTGCAATTAATACTGTATCATCTGCATATCTAATGTTATTGATGTTTCGTCCTCCAATGCTGATTCCATTTATATCCTCTACATTTCTGAAAATATTTTCACTGTACAGGGAAAAAAGATCTGGAGACATCACACATCCCTGCCTAACACCTCTCTTAATTGGCTGATACTGTCCCACTTCATTATCAATCCTTATTGCAGCTTGTTGTTTCCAATATATGTTTTTTATAAGTCTAATGTCTTTCCCATCAATTTGTAGATCTGCAAGCATATCCACCATGCTGACATGTCTAACGCTATCAAAAGCCTTTGTATAGTCAATAAAGCAAAGATGTATATCCTTGTTTACTTCTATAGCACGTTCAATAACTGTTCGCAGCATATACACAGCATTTACTGTACCCTTTCCTTCTACAAACCCACATTGTTCTTCCCCTATTTCAGGTTGTATCTACTTCCTCATTCTTTGCATGATAATTCTTAGCAAAATCTTTGTGATGTGACTCATTATACTAATTGTTCTATGTTGATCACATTCCAAGGTTCCTGATTTCTTTGGGATTGCAATAAATATAGAGTTACATAATTCAGGAGGTATATCTCCAGTATCATATAATGTGTTCAGCAGTCTGGTGACTTGATCTAGTCCAAATCAAAGTCATCATGATCGCTGTTAGTGACAACATCTTCAGCCCGACCCATCCATGATTTGCCCCTCTTTGGTCTGTCACCCTGTTCTCTGAATAGAGCTTGATGGAGAGGGTGCTGCTCATCTACGCTGATTTTCATCATCAATGTTTCAAACTGCAGAGCATGTTTCTCCCCCAGTGCAACCAGCAATCATCATCATCATCATCAAGTGCCGTGCCAGCCGGCGTAGGCGTTCATGGCTCTCCACAGATCTCGGTCCTTGGTCCTCTGGGTCAACTCTGCTGCTGATATTCCTCCATGCCACCGTATCAATCCAGCCAGCATCATTTCTCTTGGTCTGCCTCTGCCTCTCTTCCCCTCGATCTTTCCAGTTGTTACGATGTTCTCCAATGCCTCTCTTCTCATCACGTGACCGAAGAAAGATGTTTGTCTCTGTCTTATTGTTGTATATAATGTTCTAGTTTCATTAGCCTGTTTCAGGCAGTCATCGTTAGTTACTCTGGCAGTCCAAGGAATTCGCAACATTCGTCTCAGGAACCACATCTCTGTTGCTTCTAATTTCTTCTTACTTTGTTCATTTACATTCCAAGATTCACTGCCATACAGCAAAACTGGTTCTACATAGCATTTCAGCACTCTCTTTCTTACATTCAGTGATAGTGACTTATTGCACAAGATACTCTTCATTTTCTGAAATGCGGCTTTTGCCTGCCCTATTCTGCTCCTAATCTCTGTTGTACATCTTCCATCTGATGTTATAAATGCTCCTAGGTATCTAAAATTATCCACTTGGTTAAGGATTTTTCCTTCTATTTCTATGTCACATTTTGGTGTCCCCATTTTCTTTGATATCACCAGTTTTACTGTTTTCTTGATATTCAAGGAGAGTCCTTTCCTTGCACTCTCTGTTACTACAACGTCTAATAATTGCTGTAGGTCTGTTGAATTATCCGCCACCAATACTGTGTCATCTGCATAGCGTATATTATCTTATATATAAAAGGCAATCTCCATCTGTCTGTATGTCTGTCCTTTATGCGTTCGCGAACGGCCCATCCGATTGAGATGAAATTTTCTACACATCTTCCTTTCATTCCAGCGCAGCCAACTGTGATATTTTTTTAGTGTGAAATCGGCTGCTTACTTAATATTATTTAATTTTTCATTTTTCATTGTAATTTATATACAGCGAGGGGACTTAACTCTAGAAAAGTTATTTCAAGGGGCAAACTTTAATAACTTGTATACCTAGTCATATTGTTGCATCGGTTTTCAAAGATTTATAAACTCTTTGTCTATAGTTATGTACCGGCATATGAGTTATAATAAATAATGATACAATCTTTAAGGCATTTTCAAAGTTTTCATAAAAATAATGCATAATGCATAACATTGTAACTCATCTTTTTATGCTTACGAAGTTATCTACAGTCATGCAGGTGATTAGAAACGGTTTTCATTAGAAATAATGGATGGTGTGTGGAAGGACATTCTGTTAAGTTACTTTATTTTGTTGTATGAATTTAATGAGACGCTACCCACCAGGAGCTGGGCGAAGCCACGCCGGGTCAGATAGATTGACAGACCCACCTTTTCGCTGCAGTTATCTACAGGCATATGCGTAGAATACTACTCAGGAGAAAGAAGACCAAGAATAGAAGAGACACGAGGAAAGGCAACGAAAAGAGCCAGACGCAGAACCCGCGGGTACGAGCCGACAAGGCAAGAACCTGGAAGAATAAGCAGAAAGAGGGAAGACGAAAGACATGCCGCGCAACTCACGACAGAGCCGACAAGAAGGCAAAGGAAGAGGAACACGGCGAATGGAAGCGAGAAGAAGGAGATGAATCAAGCACGAACATAATAATACTGACAAGAAGCAAGCAAGGAAGAAAGAAGTAACCTGCAGAAGACCGAATCCGAACGGAGAAAAGAAAGGGTAGAACAAGAAAGAAGAAGAAGAAAGAAGAATCAGAAAATGTGACGAAGACAAGACAAGACCGCTTAAGAAGACCTGCTAATAATGAGAAGCAGAGATAAGAATACAAAAGAAGGAAAAGTACAAGAAAGAAGAAAGCCTCCTGCCCTCATACACTCCTCCCTCAGATAGCCACTAAAAATCCAGATACTATACGTCGTCTCCTCACTCCAGCAGACGAACGAAAACACTAATACTAAATTAGAAAGGATATGAGAAGACGAAAATACTCCCCTATGCCTAGAAGTACGTAAAACGAATACTCATAAAAACGAAAGCCTCCTGTCTCCCTTTGTACTCACGGCCTCCTGCCTACTACAATTACTACTCATACACCTATACTTTTAATCCTCCATCTACTACCTCCTCCCTTCTCCTCCTCCCTCCTCCTCCCTTCTCCTCTCTCCTCCTCCTCCCTCTTCCTCCTCCCTCCACATCCCTCCTCCTCCTTCTTCCTCCTCCTCCCTCCTCATCCTCCCTCCTCCTCCTCCCCTCCTCCCCTCTACCTCCTCCCTCCTCCTCCTCCCTCCTTCTCCCTCCTCCTCCTCCCCTCCTCCTCCTGCGTTCTTCTCCTCCCTCATCCTCCCTCCTTCCTCCTCCCTCCTCCTCCCCACCTCCTCCCTCTTCCTCCTCCTCCCTACTCCTCCTCTCCTCCTCCCTCCCCCTCCTCCTGCTCCTTCCTCCCTCTTCCTCCTCCTCCCCCTCCTCCTTGCTCTCCTCCTCCCTCCTCCTCCTAATCACTCCTCCTCCCTCCTCCTCCTCCCTACTCCTCCCTTCTCCTCCTCTCTTCTTCCTCCTCCTCCCTCCTCCATCCTTCCCCCTCATCCTCCCTCCTCCTCCTCCTCCTTTATCCTCCTCCTCCCTCCTCCTCCCTCCTCCTCCTCTCTCCTCCTCCTCCTCCTGCCTCCTCCTTCCTCCCTCCTCCTCCTCTCTCCTCCTCTTAATCCCTCCTCTTCCCTCCTATTCCTCCCTACTCCTACTCCTCCCTTCTCTTCCCTCCTCCTCCTCTCTCCGCCTATCTCTTCCTCCCTCCTCCTCCTCCCTCCTCCACCTCCCTCTTCCTCCTCCCAGCTCGTACTCCTCCTTTTTCTTCTTCTGCTGCCGCTCCATTTACCCAAGTTAATTGTTGGGGAAGATGTAAAGACCTTTCAAGTGCTCTTTCTAATGCTTTTTGTAAGTTGGTCTTCGTTTATCTAGGTTGTTCTAACTGCAACCAATAAATGATTAGACAGACAGGCAGACAGACAGACAGACAGACAGACAGACAGACAGACAGACAGACAGACAGAGACAGACAGACAGACAGACAGACGGGAACGGGAACTTATATGACTACTTATATGAATTAAATGAGATGCTCCCCATCAGGGGCTGGGCGAAGCCGGGCAGGGTCAGGCAGACAGATAGACAGACAGACAGACAGATAGACAGTCGGGAACGGGAACTTATATTACTACTTATATGAATTAAATGAGATGCTCCTCACCAAGAGCTGGGCGATGCCGGGTCAGACAGACAGACAGACAGACAGACAGACAGACAGACAGACAGACGGTAACGGGAACGAGAACTTATATGACTACTTATATGAATTAAATGAGATGCTCCTCACCAAGAGCTGGGCGATGCCGGGTCAGACAGACAGACAGACAGACAGACAGACAGACAGACAGACAGACAGACAGACAGACAGACAGACAGACAGACAGACAGACAGACAGACAGACAGACAGACAGACAGACAGACAGTCGGTAACGGGAACGAGAACTTATATGACTACATATATGAATTAAATGAGATGCTCCCCACCAGGGACTGGGTGAAGCCGGGCCGGGTCAGCTAGTTTATATTATAACCTCCAACTAGTATTCCTGGCATCTCTTTGATCTCTCTCATTATTACTTCGCTATACAGGGAGAAATAAATATTGGCCTAACTTTTCTTAACTTTTCACCTATGTAGAGCTCATGGAGAGAACTAAACAAATTTCACTGAATCAAGAGGGGAAAAAAGACACTGGTGCTGGATAGGACACACACTGAGAAAACATGAGGACAATATAGCTAGACACTCTCTTGCCTGGAACCCACAAACCAAACGAAATAACCGGAGACCTAAAAGCACACAGAGAAGAGAATTACAGAGACTACTTATATTGAGAGGACATGGAGGGAGCTACAGGAGATAGCAACAGATAGGACAGCTGGGCGTGGTTTGGTTGAGGTCCTATGCCCCAATGGGTGACAAAGGACAAAACATTTTTAAAAAAAAAAAAAAAGAAAGAAAGAAAAAGAGACGGGGTTGCATTCAAAAGCGTGTGGCTCATCCGGGAGACCCAGGTTCGAAAACTCTGAGAGGTGAAGGATTTTTCCCCTGTCCAATGCAAAAATAAGATCCTAACCTGCAAAGTTCTCGGAGACTGTACTAGTCAGGCGGCCCTTATTCCCCAGGCTCAAGACCAACACCCCCACCCGTCCTTTTCCCTGTCCTACACCGCAAGGTACTATAAGTAGTAAATGTCATCATTCAAAACTGTATGGAGCTGTTGACTACATCACAAGAACGCGTCTATCGGCGTGAACATGAAAGAACGAACGCTAGATGGAGAGGGACTAAGAGCATACCTCTACCAAATGGGTCTCACTGACTCTGCTCTATCAAATGTGGAGCACTCAAGCAAACCCCAAAGCATGTCCTACAAGACCGCTCTGACTTCGACAAACATCTCTTGATTTCTGCAGTATGTACCTGATGAAATTTGTCAGGCAATAAGTCGTGTAAACGATTGTTTGTCTTCATTGTTCAAACCCATATAAGGTTTAGTTTTTTTTTTTTTTTTTGCTAAATAATTCTTTCATTTCTTCTTCTAATGTTACCAAAAGCGATGTGACGAAAGGACTTACAAACTCGATTCACAGTCCCGTATAAGCAAAAGTCAATTGCATATACCTTACATGACGTCGCAGTCAACCCCAATATTTTTGGACTGTTTGTGATTCCTTGGCTAGTTTACTTTCAGTAGTTTGCCATTTATTTCTGAACGACTGACACTCATACTACTGTGTGAAAACCAACACAAGAAGGTCTGCTGCCAAATCGCTCGCATCTGTGTTAAGAAAGCAATGGCAAACTACTAAATGTAAACTTGCCAGGAAATCAATCAATCAATCAGGTGCCGTCTCCACAATGACGGTTGGCTGCAATGGATCTCCAACACTGTCTATTTCTCGCCTTGACTGTATATTCTGTCAGAATGATATTCGTCTATCTCTTGTTATCTTCCCACTTGTATCGTTGTCTACCTCTTGCCCTCAACCCTGCCCTCCAGTATGGTTTTTATAAGAGTGTTATGTCTTTTAATGTGGCCGAAATATTTCACTTGCCTCCTTTTTTAATTTCTTTCATCAACTCTCTTTTCATTCCCAGTTTTTCTAGAACCTCTGTATTTGACTGTTTCTGTTTCCATGAAATACGACATATTCTTCTCTATATCCTCATCTCCAGGGCATCTATTCGACTTTCCAGTTGCTTGTTCAATGTCCAGGCTTCCGCGCCATACAATAGTGTTGAATATACGTAACATTTGACAATTCTCATTTTTAATGCGTTGTTAATCTCTCTAGATGTTAATACTGATTTCATGCTGTTTGAAATCATTTTGGTCCTTCTCAGATGTCCTGTGGAGCCAGGGGGTCTGACATTAGAGCGTCTGGCAGTATCACACAATGACTTAAAATAATGCACTGGAATGCAGAGGGTGTCAACAAGGAAAGAATAGAACTAGAAAACATCTTGGCCCAAGAAAATGTAAGCGTATGTTGCTTGCAAGAAACACACCTCAACGAAAATATAGCCTTCAAAATCAGAGACTAACAGTGTTACCGATCTGACCGAAAGGACAGGCGAAAGGGTGGGATACTGACCTTTGTCAAAAATAACATCCCTGCTTCCCAAATTGAAGTTTATATGGAAGGGGCTGAGTATCAGGCACTTAAACTTAAGACAGACAATACAGACCTTCACCTGATCAATTACTACTGTCCAAATGACCGCCCACAGGCACTGGACACACTACCATTAAAAGGAAAAATGATTGTGTGTGGCGATTTTAACAGCCACTCGCAGAGCTGGGGCTATGATCACATGGACCAGAGAGGAGAGAGACTGGAAGACTGGCAAGATGAGAATAGATTCATCTTGATTAACAAGCCGTCTGACCCACATACCTTCTACTCGAGATCATGGCACACTACAACTACACCTGACCTGGCTTTTCATTCACCAGACCTGGAGTGGAACATTAAAAGAATTGTTGGGAAACAGCTAGGTGGCAGTGACCATCGGCCAGTCTTTCTAACTGTAGAAAATGAGCCTGTAAGTGAAAGCAGCACCCTCTCGAGGTGGAACTACAAGAAAACAGACTGGGCAATGTACAAGCTTCGCACCAGCATACTGGTTAGAAACCTGAACACTGAGAGGGACATAAATAAAATAGTTGAAAAGTTTGGGAAATGCAAGCTACAGGCAGCATGAGAAACAGTACCAAGAGGAGCCCGTAAACATTATAAACCCTACTGGAGTAGTGAACTGGAACAGTTGCATAATGATGTGGAAGTGTGTAGAAGGCAAGCAGAAGCCAACCCCTGCCAAGAGCACCACAATAAATACCAGCACGCAAAAGCCAAATTTCAAAGGGCCCAGCTGCAGGCTAGACGGAAAAGCTGGCAGGAGAAAACAGAGTCACTGAACTTTGAAAGAGACACAAGGAAGTTGTGGAAGCTAATAAAACAGCTTAACGATGAGGGTTCAGGGAGAAACTCAAAAATTGCACTACATAAAGACGGAAACATCTTAACAGGAAAGCAAGCAGCTGACCATTTTGCGGACTCATTCGCACAAGATAACAATATCGAAATTAGTCCAGAGAAACAACAAGAGATTCGAGAGAAATGGCAACATACAGGACAGAAGGAAATAGTACATGAGGTTATGGAGGCACCTATCACAATCAGTGAACTGGAGCTAGCAATATCAAAACTGAAAATGAGAAAGTCACCAGGAGCTGATGGTATCTCCAATGAAATGATCAGAAACCTAGGAACAGAGGCCAAAGCAAAGCTGTTACAGATCTTCAATAACACCTGGAACTTAGGCAGTGTTCCACAAGCCTGGAGAGAAGCAATCATGATACCCCTCCTAAAATCTGGGAAAGATAGTTCCATTGCCTCCAGCTACAGACCAATTAGCCTCACCAGCTGTCTCTGCAAAACACTGGAACGCATCATCAATCACAGACTACAGTGGTACATTGAAAGTGAAAACATCCTTGTGCCACAACAGGCTGGCTTTAGGCAGTGCTACTCTACGGAAGATCAGACAACCTATCTCTCTCAAGAAGTTGAGGATGCATTCCAAGAGAAGAAGCTGGTACTTGCGGCATGGATAGATCTGAAGAAAGCCTTTGACAAAGTCTGGAAAGAAGGTCTTATGAAGAAACTGAGAAACTGTAAAGTCAATGGAAGAATGTACAAATGGGTGAAAGCATACTTGCACAACAGAAGAGCCCGAGTACAGATAGACGGTCTCAAGAGCAAGAAAGTACTATTGCGTCACGGTGTTCCGCAGGGTGGAGTCTTGTCCCCCACACTTTTTCTAATCTTCATCAATGATCTTGTTGCTAATCTACCCGATGGAATTAAAGCGGCAATGTACGCTGATGACCTGGTTTTGTGGAGCACAAATGAACATGCATCAGTGGCCACCATATTGCTACAGAGAGCTGTAGATACATTTGTTGCATGGGCGGATAGATGGTGTGTCAGCATAAACACTGACAAGTGCAGCACCACTCTATTTACCCTCTCTCCGAAACAAAAGGCAGGGATCATCCAGATAAATGGAACGCCCCTAAGAGAAGATAAAGAACCAACATACCTTGGTGTAACATTTGATGACAGGCTGACATGGAGAAAACACATCAAAAAAGCTGTAGCAAAAGCCAGAAGGAAAATAGCCATCCTGAGAAAGCTAAGTGGAACCACATGGGGAGCCAGTGGGAAAATACTTAGCAAAGTTTATCAACAGAGCATACGACCACACCTGGAATACGGGTCAACTGCGTGGTGTTCAGCATAAAAAACCACACTACAAGAGCTGGACAAGGTGCAAAATCAAGCTCTTAGAGTCATCACAGGAGGGATGAGATCAACCCCTATAGTAGCAATGGAGAAAATGGGGAGGACACAAGCACTGAGAGAACGCAGAGATACAAAAACACTAATACAAGCAGACAAGTTCCTCAGCTTGCCAGGCCACCCTATGAAGAACCGATTTGAAAACTTAGCTATGGGGCGGTTGAAAAGAAGTAGTTTTATCCACCAGGCCAAACGACTCTGCAGAGAAACCACCGATCTTCCCACAGTTGGTATCCCACTGACAACTATTCCAGAGCGAACTCCATGAAAAGATTAACATAGACTATCGCTACAAATCCAGACAAAAGTGAGAGGAATATTTGACAAGGAAGAACAGAACAGTGTACAGCGCAGAACAGCCACTCTCAGCTTCCTTGATGAAGAATACCCACAGGATCTCTGGATCCGAGTCTACACAGATGGGTCAGCACAAAATGCTGTTCGAAATGGAGGAGCGGGAGTGTATATAGAATACCCAAATAATACTAGGGACACGGCCAGAGTTCCAACAGGAAAGTACTGCCATAACCAGGATGCTGAAATTGAGGCAATCAAGATAGCAATAGAGAAATTACAAAATACCCGCCATGGTAGACAACCTGTGGTGATATTGGCAGATGCAAAATCAGTAACAGAGGCACTCCTGTCTGGGAAATTACCAGTTCTAAGGACACTACTTTCTGAACTTAGCAGTCAGCATAAGGTCACCATACAGTTGATACCATCCCACTGTGGAGTACCCGGAAACGACAGAGCTGATCGACTGGCTAAGGAAGGGGCCAAAGAAGAACAGCCTGATGTGCCCATTACATTCCACCAAAAGAAAAGAATGATCAGATCAGTCAGAAGGCCACCAAACCCTACTCAAGACGACTACCACGTTATGGACAGACCAGAACAGGTCATTATTCTGCGCCTCAGAACAGGACACAATAGATTACGCAACCACATGTATACAAAATTCAAGATTGGTGACTCAGCCATGTGCACATGTGGTTTGGCGTCGCAGACAGCAGAGCACATACTCCAGGACTGCCCAAACTACAACATATCCAGGCGAACCTTCTGGCCTAGAGAGACAACAGTGGAAGATAAACTCTATGGACCGCTGAGTGAACTAAAAAAGACTGTTAGATTCATACAAGAGACAACATTGCAGTTATAGACATATTTCAAGCGAACGAAGAAGAAGAAGAAGAATTTTTGGCCATTCCTATTCTATTTTTAAAAATTTCTATTTCACTTCTGCCTTCACCTGTGATCGCATTGCTGTCAAGAAATCACAAACAGCTAAACAATAATGGGGTTGACTGCGACGTCCTGGAAAGGATATGCAACTTACTTTTTAAATTTTACCACCATCATCATCAGGTGCCCTGTCTACTGGCGTTTGTGATCATGTCTCTCCACAAATCTGGGTATGTGACCATCGGCCCATTAAAAACTTGAACAGACACCGCCCACAAAACAAACTGAAATCACATGACCGTATCAAAATGGCAGAGGCTGTAAAGTTAACAGTACGGCGACCGCAACTACAGGTCACTGAACAGATACGAGAGGCTGCGGAGAAGGCTCTTAGGTGTAGATCTGTGACTAGTGATCTGAAAAAAGAGTGTCGGGAAATCCTTCGGAAGGACAATGGAAGAGTCCTTGTATCAACGACAGTACTTCGGAACATTTACACTACATTGCGAGACGACGGTAGCTGGTTTTGTGTGTGTGTGTGTGTTTGTTCGCATATCCGTTTTACAGGACATAGCTGTCAACATCAGCATCTTTCAGCTGATTGTTAATTTCTTGGCAAGATTACGCTCAGTAGTTTGCCATTGCTTTCTGAGCGACCGGCTGACATACCCCGTAAGTTATTGATGCGAAGAGAACCGCTACCAATTCTCGCGCACGTCACGTTATACACACGAGAGTATACGGGATTACGGAGAAAGTCTTGTAAGACCAGGGAGACCGGCTTACCCTGGTTAGGTACTTTAATTTATTACAACAATAACTGTCATTAGTGACTTTATTAGTGACTGTTCCATTACAATATGTATGTTTCTGAAATATAGTCACAACTAAGCAAGTAAATATAGTGATGTATCGAAAGGTTTACTCTATTTGTCTTCAGTTCTAATTGCTGTAATATAGCAAACGAATCAAGATATGACTGTGTGTCTGCAACCTTGACCAGACCGAAAAGAGTTAAGGCCACACAGGAGAGCCATGCAGGGAACCAAAGAAAAATAGTCAAGTCATCCAAAACAGAACTGTTGTCATCGACCGCTACATGCTGAAAGTGATGTTAAGGAGGGGATCAAAGCACTTATGGACTGAATGAATAAATCTGACAACTAACTAACTAGCATGTTTATTTCCCTCTAGGTATTGGGTTGGAGTATGTTGACTGTATATATTATATAGGGAGGCATTATTTGCAGCACACTGAAAATAATACAGAGCGTTATTCGCAGCGCGACCAATCAACGTTATCACTGAGATGAAAAAATGGGCGCTCTTCAGAATAAAGGTCCCAAATTATTTATTGTAAAAAGTATCCCTTAGAGGGCCTAATTAGGTGATTATGCTAGTTCCGGGGCGATATGCTGATTCAGGGGTGATATTTTATGTGGCAAATAAAATTCACATTAAACAAAGACATCTATTGGATCCATCGATTCGACACTGGATCACTCGGCAGCTTTCACAGATCCATGGAGCACACTTTATTCACATGACCAATCGACAATTGTAAATGTACGTCATGTGACCAGCCGCGACTGCGAATAACACTCACTGTTATTCGCAGCTTGCTACCAACAATCACTTCGATATAAATATGATAATAACATATCTAAAACTGTGGAGGAAGTACCGTGGAGTCTGGATAAGTAGAAAGTCGCAGGGGCCGAAGGAATTTGCTCTACTTATCAGAAATTCTACTTATCCAGCCTGACACATATTTACACTAATTTACACTAATACCATGCAGTAGCATTGAGTAAAATGATTGTACCACTTAGGAAACACAGGTAGTGAACAAATAAATAGCAATACAATATCAGAAATGTTGAAATGTTTAATATTTTAGAAAGCAGAACATTAAAGTCATATTAAAATTTCCAAATTAATTAAAGAAAAAGTCTATGATTTTGCTTTGCTTCTTGACTTGTGAAAAATGTCTTCCCATTGCCTGTTTAAAGGCACAAAATGGTGAGGCTGCATCATCTGAACATCCATTCTGCATCATGTAAATGTCAATGTTGTCAATTGATGCCAAAATATCTGACTGCGATACAGGTTGTGCTTGCAGTCCACAGTCATCATCAGAATCGGGGCTGGAAGGATCTGTTGGTTGAATGACTGGCATACATAGCCTTATAATATCAGTGCTTGAAAGAGTGGCACTAGTAGAAACATCATTGTCAATGTTTGAATAATGAAGACACAAACAATAGATTGCACGATTTATTGCCTGGCATATTTCGCTGCATCTCGTCAGGTACATACTGCAGAAATCACACAACATAACGTAAATTAACTAGATAAATCCTTCAAGTTGAAATATACACATATTCGCACAGTAATGTCAATTATCTACCACGGTAATTTTAAGCTGACTAACATGTCTTTCTGCTTGCACAATTCTGGCTTGCGTTGATTGATCATAATTGCTTCTGCAAACTTTAACAAGCGAGTATTTTGTGTGTTAAACAACACGCAAAAGGCAGTGTCTCTGTCAACCACATGGCCGCTTTCGATAATATGCCTACCAATTGAAGAATTTTCAGAGCTTCACACCTGTCCAGTACAAACGGGGCTTAGTACGGACCCTGTTTGACCATGCTAGAAAGATATGCACCCAGGACACACTGACAGAGGAATTTGAAACTCTGAAGAATGTCTTAAACCTGAATGGTTATTCCACAGGATTTATAAAGCGCCACTGCCAACAGCCCAAACCAAAACCTGACATAACTACAGTCCCTAAACTCAAGGTATTCATCCAGCTAACCTTTCGAGGGGATGACGTAATGCAATGTCTACAAGACCGGCTTACTACAGCAGTAGGCTGAACATTCTGTGCTGCAACTCCAATCATTAGATATAAAACCATACCGATTCCTACACCAGCAGTCAGAGAGCCTGTTTCTCTGTACGCCACAAACAATTGTATTTACCAATTCACATATAGATGCCAGGCCTTCTACATTGGTAGAACAGAGAGACAGCTTAACAAACGAGTGTCATAACACATACCTCAATGGGTCAACAAGATACAACACACAGGCGATGCTAGCATAGTGAGGCCGACACACCGGAAGCTCCCGGCGTCTTCAATTGGTAGGCACATTATCGAAAGCGGCCATGTGGTTGACAGAGACACTGCCTTTTGCGTGTTAACACACAAAATACTCACTTGTTAAAGTTTGCAGGAGCAATTATGATCAATCAACGCAAGCCAGAATTGTGCAAACAGAAAGACATGTTAGTCAGCTTAAAATTACCGTGGTAGATAATTGACATTACTGTGCGAATATGTGTATATTTCAACTTGAAGGATTTATCTAGTTAATTTACTCTTTACGTTGTGTGATTTCTGCAGTATGTACCTGACGAGATGCAGTGAAATATGCCAGGCAATAAATCGTGCAATCTATTGTTTGTGTCTTCGTTATTCAAATTCACTACGGGAAAACATTGTTTTGAATTGTCAATGTTCACAAACTCCTCTGGATCAATCTTCAGCTCTTTATACAATCTATCAAGTAATGGCTCCACTGAAATGTCAGTAACATTGCTCTTACTGATCGCTGATGGTGTAGAATTCTCATTTACAGAGACATTTACTGCAGGTAAGAAGCCATCGACTGACTGTTTCTCTCCACACACATTCTTGTAAGTGATGCAATTTCGTTTTTTGAAACGATCCAACCAGCCAGCACTACAATTCCAGTCTCTCTGACCTCCAAGATGTGCAAATTCTTCTGCTTTCGCAATAAATAAAGGCCCATTTACTGGTACATTTGCCGATCTAATCACAGTGAACCATTTTAAAAGGGTAGAATTAAAATCAGACGCAGCAGTTCTTTTAGCTCTCTGCCTATCACTGTCGATTTGACATTCGAAAAACAATTGTTTGTAGCGGTCTTTATGCTTTAAAATGCTGGAAAGTGTCGATGTTGGAATACTAAATTCTCTAGCTATATCCACTTTCTTCTTCCCACTGTGTTCAACCTCTTCCAACAGCTCGATCTTTCTTTTTAAAGTCAAAGTTTTAAGCTTTCGTCCACTAGCGGCCATTGTTGACATGTGCGAGATTGTTCTCCGGGCTGACTAAAAATAATTCTTTCGCGAAACAATTTTTTTGGGGGGTGTGAAATGAACAGTTCGACTTAAACATGGACATTTATATAGTCGGTATTCATTTTTATGTTCGACTAATCCGAAAATTCGAGTTAACCGAATTCGACTTTTCGAATTCAGGAATTTTTATACAAAGATAAAGAAGGATAATGGCCAGGACCAAGCCAATAACGTTGACTGAAGCGAAATTCTACTTATCCAAGTTCGACTTAAGTAGACTAGACTGTATTACCAGCCCAGGCCTAACCCCAACCAGTCCGTCTGATGTGCTGAATCATGACCTAGTTACATTCTAATGTACAGATGGGAAGTTCCAGTACCAGTCTTGCCCACCCCACAGGTTTCTGTGTTTAGAGAGGGGAAGGAGATCCCTGCAACACTGCCCCCATGGAGATGGCACTTTGGTACCAGGTTGGGAGAAAGCCTCTCAACCAACCAGACTCCAAGAGAAGCTAGCCATTTTCTGGTTTCAGACGTCCTGAATGTGAATGCATCAAAGTTAAAGAGTTAAACCCCAGTCTTCCAGAGGATTCTTTGGTCATGTCATGTGAAGAGAAGCATCAGAGAAGTTTGCGACTGCCAGAAAGTTACGTGGTAGAGGCAAACCGAGAGATAGGATGTCCACTGTATTCTAAGAATTCTTTGTTACATTTAAGTTCAAAAGCACAAATTTACGTCTGTAGTGTATTCTAAAGAGGAGATCTGGCAGAGTGGCTAGAATGCCTGGCTTCCATTCGGGACACCCAGGTTGATCCTTGTTAAGGTAATAGATTTATTTTTTGTCGTGGGCAAAAAGAAAAGCCTAACTTGCACAGTTCGTGGCGACTGCACTAGCCATGCAGCCTTAATTCCTCAAGTTCAAGACTCCCCCCTGTTCTACACCGCAAGGTATTATAGGAAGTGATGGCAGTTTTATGACAGACAGTGATTCTAACAAATACACAAACACAAATCTGAAACATTTCGGACAAAATCAGAAACATATATCTCCAGGCAGTGACCATGTTGTTTTTGAATTTTTATATTCCAGAACAACATGGAGAGTTCGATGAGATGTATTTCTCCTTCATTAATTGGTGAATGTCAATGTGCATTTATTCCTTAGCAATATTAAGGGGTCGTTCATTGATAAGTGTATATGCTCATTGGTTGATAGTGTACATGTTCATTAATTGATAAGTGTAATTGTTTGTTGGTTATGAAAAATGTATATTCATTAGTAAAATAAATGTATTGTTTATTGTTAATTGATCATTCAGGCTTTGTGAATTCAAATGTTTATTGGTGGATGAATTAATTGAAAGTTGTAATTGATTTATCCAAAACTCAAGGCATCATCATCTTCATGTGCCTTGTAAATAGATGTATTCATGCCTCTCCACAGATCTTGGTCGGTGGTGTTATGATCAATTCTGTTGATGACCTTCCCTCAATCCATTATTTTAGACCATCAAGCATAATTTCTTCTGATCTGCTTAATTTCTCTGATCTGACTTGCCAATGTGTTCTCTGATGCACCTCTTCCTATTGTATGAGGGGGCTTCAAATGAAAGCTTTAAAAGTGTGATAGAAATTACAGTAACTACGCCATTGTCTTGTAATCTGTCAATATTCACCCGGGAAGGTTAACGCGGTCAACAAATGCCCGCAGAAGTCGGGAGTGTCAGCCTAAAGTCGCAAGTATTGCAGATCTGCTGTAAACTGGCTCAACACAATCACATCCGAAAAAACTCCGTATGAATGCAGAAGAAGAAGTAACATGTTCAATATTGTTGTTAAGGATGTCAAGAGTGTTAAGCACATGACATCACAGTGCAGATGAAAACAGTGATATCATAAGGACAGTTTAAAAATGACTGCTCCACTTTTGACATGCACCAAAGAGGAGCAGCTTTCTATTATCCATTTTTGTTGTTGATCAGTGAAGGGGTGAAACCTATAGAAATGCATCCGTGAATGAAGGTCCATTATGGTGTGTATGCCTATCAGTCATGCAAGTGTATGGGTGGAGTAGAAGTTTCAAAACTATTTGGCCCGATGTAGAGGTACAGCAGGTGGTGCATAAGTGGTTACACATGCGACCAAGAGAATTTTTTTCTACAGGAATCCAAGCACTTTATCTGTGCTGGAGGACTGAAATTTAATGGTGACTACATCGAGAAATGATAAGTTTGTTCTGTACTTTTTCAGAATATATTTACACCCACCCCCACCCCCCCCCCCCCCCCCCCCCACCCCCCAAATAACAACAACAAAAAAAGCATTTAAGGTTTACATTTGAAACCGCCTGTGTGACCAAAGAATGCTGTTTGTCTGACTCTGATCTGTTTCGATTCATAATGACTTGGGAAGATAATGTAGTGGTTTCCCCTTTCACACCCACCTGTTTTTTCTCTCGGGACAAGTGAGTGCCCTGCTGTGCTCAGTTGCATAGTTGTCCACTTAACACATGGAGATACTCGAACCCCAGTGCTGCATTTGCTGTATAACTGTGTAGCCTGACAACCATCACTTGGAGATGTAGTTGGGAATTTCTCTTTGTATTTCTCTTTATATTTGAGACCATGATGGTCGGTCTCATTTCTCTCCAGTACTTTTAGAGGACTGGCAATGGCGGAGGTAATAAATCGTCCACTTGGATGTGGAAGATAAGGGGAAGCTTATTATACCATCTCCATAAGAACACAAATAAGAACAGGTTATACACTGGAAAACATGACTGACAAGTTGATAATTTTCATTCAAGTCTTCAGACTGAATAATCGTAACACGCTATAACAACCTTCTTCTTCTACCTTTATATATCCTATTGAAGTATAATCCCTCGACGAAATCTCTCCAAATCCTCCTGTCTATTGCTACCTCCTGCAGCTCACTCCATATCCTCATATTACTCATCTCTGTCTCCATTTCTCTTTTTCATGTGTTTGTCTGTTTCATTTCACCTGTTCCAGTGAAATGCAGTGACAATGCTTAAATATAATTGGTTAAAAGTTATACATAATTTTTATATGTGTGACAGCCATGTTTCTTTTTCTATTTTTTTTTCAAATGAAGGCCATAAAATCTTTCTGCATGAAATAGTTAAAGATGCAGAATTCATACCTCCTTCTGTGAGTCCACCCTCAAGAGTAAGTATCTGAGCTGTGATTGTGCTGTAGTTGTACTGTAACTATACTGAGACTGTGCTGTAACTGTACTGAGATTGTGCTGTGTTAGTGCTGTAACTGTACTGAGATTGTGCTGTTTTTATGCTGTAACTGTACTGTGATTGTGCTATGGTTGTAATGTGGTTGTACTGTAACTGTATTGAGATTGTGCTGTGGCTGTGCTGTAATTGTACTGTGGTTATGCTGTGAATGTGCTGTGGTTGTACTGTGGTGCTGTGATTGTGCTGTTGTTGTACTGTGGTGCTGTGATTGTGATGTGGTTGTACTGTGGTTGTGTTGTGGTTGTGCTGTAATTGTACTGTGCATCATTTTATAATTAAAACAAAAAATTTAACTTATAAATGGCTGTTTTTAAGTTTAAGTGTGGATAAACACAGCACAACCAAAGGATCTGGGTGACACTCAGTTCTCCGAGGAACGGCCAGTCAGACACTTAATCAAATTGCATCTGGCAGTTAGTATTGGAACTGTTCACTGGTTGTTGAAGATGAGGACGGAGTGCATAGGGGAATGTCCCTAAAGCTGTGATGTTGGTTCTTGACTCAACTCAACTCAAACATCAGCACTAAATGAACAGATCAACTGACATATATATCTTACAAACAGAAACCCAGGTGAATATAAGAATAAAATATACGAAATACAGTACCTTGCAGCAAAGTATCTGTGATCTCTGACAACCAAACAGAAATTATAGGTGTTGATATAATGATAAAGGACATGAAAATAAGAATTTACAATCTTTATAGCCCAGCAGATAAGGATCTTACACTCTCAAACATGAAAATAACTGACACAAATTGCATTATTGTCAGAGACTTTAATAGCCGTTCAGAAAGATGGGGATACCCAGATACTGACAAAAGAGGAGATGAAGTGGAGGACTGGGAAATAGACTCAAATCTCCATCTACTCAACAAAGCGGATGACACACCGAGCTTCTACTCCAGAAGATGGATTACCACTTCTACTCCAGACTTAGCTTTCTGCACAGGAGACATCCTCCACAAAATCGACCGCCATGTGCTGGACCAATTAGCAGGTAGTGACCACAGACCAATCAAGCTTGTAATGAATATGGAGTATGTTCCACAGGAGCAAAAGCCCTTGCCCCGCTGGAATTACAAACGAGCAGATTGGGACAGATTTGCCACACTAACAGACAAATATTGTGAAAACATAATACACGATATGGCAACATGAAGCAAATGGTGGAAAGTCTAAACAGAGCAATAATACAGGCATTCACTGAGTCCATTCCAAGAGGAGCGAGGAAAAATTACAAACCATACTGGACTGAAGAACTACAAAGTTTGGAGGACAAAGTTGAAGATGCCAGGAAGACAGCAGAGAGAGAACAAACAATTGAAGCGAACATCTCTCTCAAAGCCATCTCAGCAAAATATAAAAGAACAGTAAATCAAACAACAAGAGATTGTTGGAGGGAAAAAACAGAAAACCTGAATTTTGACAGGGATGGAAACAAACTATGGAAACTAGTGAAAGCCATGAACAATGAAGGACCTAGAAACAAACAAATAACAATTAAACAAGGAAATGCCTTGCTTACAGGAAAAAAGGCTGCAAATGCACTAATGGAACACTATGCCAGTGCAAACCACATTGATATTACAACCGAACAGAAGAAAGCAATCAAAGATAAACAGATACATCATAGTAATACAGAGACAGCAGCAGAATATATGATGGCAAATCTAACAATGGAAGAAATGGAACAGGCAATGAATACCCTAAAAAAGAAGAAATCACCAGGAAAGGATGGAATCACAAATGAAATGCTAATAGGACTAGGCACCAAGGCAAAGAAGAAACTACTAGCAGTCCTAAATTACAGCTGGAAGAGAGGAATAGTCCCACAGGCATGGAAGGAAGCTATACTAATACCAGTCCCAAAGAAAGGAAAAGACCTGGAAGAACCAAATGGCTATCGACCTATCAGTCTACTTAGCTGTGTAGGAAAATTAATGGAACGCATTATCAATGGCAGGCTAACATGGCATCTGGAAGAAAACAAACTCTTAACACCACACCAAGCAGGATTCAGAAAGTACAGATCCACTGAAGATCAAATAACCTATATAGCTCAGGAAATAGAGGATGCCTTCCAAGAGAAAACGCACACACTAGCGGTCTGGATAGATTTAGAAAAAGCATTTGATAAAGTATGGAAGGAAGGACTGAAAGTAAAACTGCAAAAAATGCATGTTTGTGGGAAAATGTACAAATGGATCAGCCACTACCTTGAGAACAGAACTGCCAGGACAAAAGTACAAGGACAAACCAGCAAAATGATGCTGTTGGAGCAAGGTGTCCCCCAAGGAGGAGTTCTTTCACCAACATTATTCCTAGCATATATAAACGACATCACGGAAAATTTTCCAGCCAGAGTACACACATCATCCTTTGCAGATGACCTAGCCATATGGACATCTGAAGAATATATTAGTACAGCTAACAGCAGAATACAGCAAGCCCTATTAGCACTAGAGGACTGGTCAAAATCATGGCTAGTGAAGATAAGTGAGGAGAAAACAACATGCACAGTGTTCTCCCTCTCAAATAAAACTCAGCAACCTAAGCTGGTATTGAATGGAAAAATATTGCGCCATGAAGAAAATCCAAACTATCTCGGAGTCACCTTTGATCGTCGCCTGACATGGAAAACACAGGTTGAGAAAAATCGAACAAGAGCAAGGCAAAGAATGGCAATCATGAAAAAGCTTGCTGGTACAACGTGGGGAGCAGATGAGAAAGTTCTCAAGAAGCTTATATACTGGACGGGTGAGGCCAGTACTGGAATATGGCATTGCAGCTTGGGCAACAGCAGCTAAGTCAAACTTTAACAAAATAAGTAGAGTCCAAAACCAAGGAATGCGAATCATAACTGGAAGCCTGAAGACAACGCCTATTAATGAACTAGAAAAGATCACTTGTTTACAACCAATGCAGGACAGAAGAGATAGCAGAGCCCAGCAACAAGCAGAAAAATTTAGAAGATTGACAGACCACCCTATGTATAACAAGTTTAATGGTTTTGGAAAAGGAAGACTGAAGCGTAGCAACTTTGTAGAAACTGCAAAACGAAAGATTAGGGCAGATCCCATACTTAACATATCAACAGTCAAGCCCATTTACTATGCACACAACTTCCCAGCTTGGAGACAGCAGCAACTGCTTGAGATGATAGAAAACATTCCTGGTATTGAGAAAAAGAACACTCAGCATGAAACCGAAAGAAGAGAAATAACCCTAAACTACATAAAAGAACATTACCCAAGCAGCAATTGGACCCATGCATATACAGATGGATCAGCCAAAAATTCAATAGAGAATGGAGGAGGAGGAATTCTCCTAAATTTAAAAAATGGAGTGAAAAAAAACACATTCAGTGGCAACTGGAAAGTTTTCAAGTAACTTCAAAGCAGAGGTAGAGGCTCTGAAAACTGCAGCAGAAATGCTCTTGATGGAGGAAAATAAAGAGAAGCAAATAGCTATCTTCACAGATGCAAAGTCAGCTGTCTCAATACTGAAGAGCAATAACAGCACAGAAATAGCTGACCTAAGAGCAGCACTCCATGGTCTAAGCCAGAAATCCAAAAAAGTTGTAATACAGTGGATCCCATCACATTGCAGTATACCTGGAAATGAAGAGGCTGACAGACTGGCAAAAGAGGGCGGACGACTACCACAGCCTGACATAGACATAACTTACAATGAGGCAAAGAGTTTGATAAAAAGCACCTATAAAACCAAATGGGAATCAGAGCATCCAGGCCACCAGAAGGATGATGCATATTACAAACTTGACCGAAGAGAACAAGTAGCAATCTTCAGACTCCGCACAGGACATAACAGGCTGAAATACCACTTGTTCAATAAACTAAAAATAGGAGATACCGATGAATGTAATTGTCGAACTGGAAAAATGACAGCAAAACATTTGCTGCAGGATTGCCCAATATATGCAGAACAGAGAAAGATATTTTGGCCCACACCTGCTTCATTTGAGGACAAGCTCTATGGAGATATCAACAAGCTCAAGTTGACCGCAGCTTACTTTAACTACATACAGGTTGACATTTAAAGGTGTATGAAGAAGTATTCAGACTGCCACACTTCATACCACAGGTATGTCGGTTACAAAAGCCTCCCAGAGGCATGAAATGGAATATTGCTCGGATAGCAAATCCATTACGTGGAAAGTCCGAATCAAAAGCTCACTGTGTGAGCTTCATAAAAGGTGGAAAAAGTGTCCTAGTGGCACGAAATGGAATATTGCTTGGATAGCAAATCCATTACGTGGAAAGTCCGAATCAAAAGCTCACTGTGTGGGCTTCAAATAAGGTGGAAAAAGTGTCCTAGTGGCACGAAATGGAATATTGCTCGGATAGCAAATCCATTGCGCGGAAAGTCCGAGTCGAAAGCTCACTGTGTGGATGTCATCTGCACACTGCATTCTTCTGGTTTCCGGAAGAACAGCCTATGGTGAACGGAAGGCCCAATATACGGAAGTGAGGCTAAGCAGCCATGTGCAGGACGTGACGATTCCTTGGGTGAGCCCAGTACCAGAGCGCTGTGTGTTGGCTCTGCAATTATGGAAGCCTCCTTGGATGGCGGGGAATGCCCATGGTCTGCCCCTGCCTTCCCTTGCCTTCCCTTGAGGGCTGACCAGGATGTCTTTGCCTGTTCTATATGGGCCAGCTAGGATGGGAGATAACACCACACCAATGAGAGTCAAACGTCCTAAGAAACCCCCGGGAAGGTTAACCCGGTCAACAAATGCCCGCAGAAGTCGGATGTGTCGGCCTAACGGCGCAAGAACGCAGCTCTGCTGTAAACAGGCACAATGCAATCACATCCGGAAAAAAAACTCCGGATGAACGAAGAAGAAGAAGAAGAAGAATAAAATATTACATTTGCAAAATCCAATGAACATTATATAAAGTGAAGGCATACACATCAAATAAACAGGTGTATCGTTCTCAATAAAGAAAAGAGTCACCGTATCCAATGACTATTAAAAACGGAAAATGAACAGTGTGATGAAAAAACAGAAATATTACAAGTACAAAAACCTCTAAAGTCGGAATTGGTTCACTTGATGGAGGGAGACATTGGTAATAAGGAAAGCTAATCCACACATAAATAGCATCCCAGAATTTAACCTGATGCAAGACACAAAGAAAAACAAACAAGCAAAAGGAGCTTTCATAGCGCTAGGAAATATGTGAAGTCACGAGAACATAAATCAGTATTGTTGTATGGATCAGAAACACGGAGAAAGACTCAAACAATCGTTAATAAACTACAAACATTCTGTAAGTGGTGCCTGTGTAGAATAGGACTTAAATGGCATGACAGAATTACCAATGTGGAGCTCATGGAGTGAGCTGAGGAAATCCCAGTGAATCCACAGATGAGGAGGAGACGCTCTCACTTAATCTTCCTCTGAAACCCATAAGGTAAAAGAAATAGTTAGTTGCATATCCTTTACAGGACGTCACTGTCAACCCCAACTGTTTGTGATTTCTTGACAAGTTTACTTTTAGTGGTTTGCCATTGCTTTATGAACGACTGGCACTCATACCATTGTATGAAAACTAACACTAGGCGGTCTGCTGCCAAATCATCCCAAGTCAATGATGAGACATCAACTTTTAAGTCTACTGTGTGCAGGATTACACATTGCTTTCATAACCTCTTCTTCACAGTAACTCCCTCCGCAAAATAAATACAGATAGGCAGAAGAGGATTAGAGACAGAAAGGCATAATATGTGGAGGACATGAACAAAGCTGTGGGAGATAGCAAAGAGTAAGGAGGGCTTGGGTTTTTTCTCCATGGGGAGACTAAAGACAGGAAAAGCCACACAGAAAGCCGCTGGTTATGCTGTCTGGGGAGTTCTGTTTGACCTTTACATCCCATGGTAGAGAATGAGCCTCCGAGTAAGTGGTGTAGCAAGAATATATGAGTATTCATCACCATTAAGTGCTATCTCCACATTAAAGGTTGGCTGTAAGGAGTCTCCAGCACTCTGTCCTGTGTCTTCATGGTGTACTCACCATCATCATCATCATGTGCCATGCTGATAAGCATGGGTAGTCATGGTTTGTCATCTCACACAACCACCATTCTTGAATCAGGTCTGTGTTCCTGTCTCGATTCTACCATGTGGCCAAGGCATCCACATTTTTATCTCTCTCTTTTCCTCTTTTGCTATCAATCTTGTCAGTTTTCACTAAGTTTTCCAGTTTATTCTTCCTCACAGCATGCCCACAGAAACCTTGACTGTCTACATCTAGTTTCTCTCATCAGTTTATTGTTTTCATTTTTTTAAAAATATAGGACTTGCTCATTGGTTTTTCTGCCCATCCATGGTATTCTTTGCATTTTCCTCAGAAACCACATTTCCACAGCCATCAGCTGTTTTTCATCTTGTCTGCTCATTGTCTACGCTTCACATCCATGCAAAAGTACAAGTTCTATGTAACACTTCAACACTCTTTTTCTCGTTTCAATTGATATCTTTTTATTGGTATGTTTTCATCTCCATATCATCCTGTTTCTCTTGTACCTTGTAGTGTTGAGGTGAGGCATAAACAGCGAGAGAACTCCCATTTATGTGCTTCATATATTGAGATTCCCATTATTCCCTCTGTCCATGGTATGTTTTTATTCTTGCTAAATGCTACCTTTGCCATGGCGGTTCTTCTCTAATAGTGTACTAATACTGCCTTCTTCCAGCCCATCTCTTGATATTTTAGCTGTATTACTACCAGTTCTACCGTTAGATTAATCAGTATCTTTTTTCTTCAGCTTATTTAACAAGCTGTATTTTAGCCTTTTATGTCCTCCAGAATCTAACTGTCTCATCTCATCTTGTTCCTCTTGTACCTTGTGGTATTAAGGTGAAGCATATACAGCGGGTGAGTGCTTGTTTATGGGCTTTATATATCGAGATTCCCCCTGACTCTGTTATTTCCTATGTCCATCGTTTACATGGCCAGCCTCTTCTTCTGGTTCCATTTGGTCTGTACATCATTGTTTGTTGAATCTAGCTGTTTTATTACCAATGCCACTGTTACATTTATAGTATCTTCTTTCTTTAGCTTATTGAACAAGTGGTATTTAAGTTTATGTCCTCCATGAAAGTTTGGAGAGAACAATAATGGAGGGGTATATGCCTGGGAAGAGAGGAAGAGGAAGGCCTAAGAGAAGATGGGTGCAGGATGCGGTAGATGATCTCCAGATGAGTGTATCGGACGCGGGACATCTTGCTTATGATCGAGAAGTTTTCCGGAATGTTGTTATGGGAGCGAGGTTCTGCAAAGGACATACTACTGAATGAATGAATGTCCTCCAGAATCTAACTGTACATTTGTATTTATTTCAGAACCCAACACTGGAGGCTAGGGTTCAAAAACTAAGAATTGAGCAAGAGAACAGAGAGTACAAAAGAATGACCCGGAACGTTAATCCAAAGGTCAGGAGATAACTTTTGTGTGTGTCTTGAATAGAGTTTGTTCTTTTTTCAGTGCTTTAGAAAATAAAGGACAATATGTTTACTTGGTTGTAGCCATCTTTATGTCATGGTAGCCATCTTTACATGGTGGTGGCACCCATCTTTATGTATTGGTGGTAGCCATCTTTACATGGTGGTGGTAGCTATCTTTACATGGTGGTGGTAGCCATCTTTACATGGTGGTGGTAGCCATCTTTACATGGTTGTAGCCATCTTTATGTCATGGTAGCCATCTTTACATGGTGGTGGTACCCATCTTTATGTATTGGTGGTAGCCATCTTTATGTGGTAGTTGCCATCTTTACATGGTGGTGGTAGCCATCTTTACATGGTGGTGGTAGCCATCTTTACATGGTGGTGGTAGCCATCTTTACATGGTTGTAGCCATCTTTATGTCATGGTAGCCATCATTACATGGTGGTGGTACCCATCTTTATGTGGTAGTAGCCATCTTTATGTCATGGTAGTCATCTTTAAATGGTGTTGGTACCCATCTTTATGTATTGGTGGTAGCCATCTTTATGTGGTAGTTGCCATCTTTACATGGTGGTGGTACCCATCTTTATGTGGTAGTAGCCATCTTTATGTCATGGTAGCCATCTTTACATGGTGGTGGTAGCCATCTTTACATGGTGGTGGTAGCCATCTTTATGTCATGGCAGCCATCTTTACATGGTGGTGGTAGCCATCTTTACATGGTGGTGGTAGCCATCTTTACATGGTGGTGGTAGCCATCTTTATGTCATGGTAGCCATCTTTACATGGTGGTGGTAGCCATCTTTACATGGTGGTGGTAGCCATCTTTACATGGTGGTGGTAGCCATCTTTATGTCATGGTAGCCATCTTTACATGGTGGTGGTAGCTATCTTTACATGGTGGTGGTAGCCATCTTTACATGGTTGTAGCCATCTTTATGTCATGGTAGCCATCATTACATGGTGGTGGTACCCATCTTTATGTGGTAGTAGCCATCTTTATGTCATGGTAGTCATCTTTAAATGGTGTTGGTACCCATCTTTATGTATTGGTGGTAGCCATCTTTATGTGGTAGTTGCCATCTTTACATGGTGGTGGTACCCATCTTTATGTGGTAGTAGCCATCTTTATGTCATGGTAGCCATCTTTACATGGTGGTGGTAGCCATCTTTACATGGTGGTGGTAGCCATCTTTATGTCATGGTAGCCATCTTTACATGGTGGTGGTAGCCATCTTTACATGGTGGTGGTAGCCATCTTTATGTCATGGTAGCCATCTTTACATGGTGGTGGTAGCCATCTTTACATGGTGGTGGTAGCCATCTTTACATGGTGGTGGTAGCCATCTTTATGTCATGGTAGCCATCTTTACATGGTGGTGGTAGCCATCTTTACATGGTGGTGGTAGCCATCTTTACATGGTGGTACTAGCCATCTTTACATGGTGGTAATAGCCATTTTTATATAGTGGTAGCCACCTTAATATGATGGTGGTGGTAGCCATCTTTAACCGTCTCCGTGGCCAAAGGCTTGCGAACGCGGTTCGTGAGCCGGGTACCAGGCGTTCGAAGCTCAGCTGCGACCGATTTGTGCAGCAGACCGTGTCGCGTTGTGTTATAACGTGCTGGTATGGGAGCCGGTCGTTCAGAAAGCAATGGCAAACTACTGAACGTAACACTTGCCTAGTACATCAACAGCAGCTGAAAAATGCTGGTGTTGACTGCAACGTCCCTTAAGGGATACGCAACCCCCCCCCCCCCCCCCCAAAAAAAAAGCCATCTTTACATATTGGTGGTAGCCATCTTTATGTTATTGCTGTATGTGGTGGTAGCCATGTTTACGTGGTGGTAGCCCTCTGTCTTCTGTTCTTAGACACCTTTTCATACCTTGAGGCAAATATAGTATATGGTGCTATTCTCATAGTTTTATAGAGCAATCAGCACTAGATTGGTGATGTGGTGATTATCATTCTGGCTGTTTTTGCGTTACGGGAAATTTTCGGGTACCTATTTTTATCTGGGTCAACCTGGGAGTTTAGGTCAGTTAACAAAATCTGTTTTAATGGGCATATGGTGCTAGTCCCATATTTGTGTTAGTGAATAGGCACTCGGTGGGTTATGTGTTCAGTATTACACCGGCCGAGTTTCCTTTCCAAGACATATCCTGGGTGCAGAGGTTTGAATCTTAATGTGCTTAAAGCTTTTAGTTCTCCCCTGGACACTGAGTTGGAGTCTGTTGACAGGGAAATAACTAAACAAGAGATCAGTCTGGCTGCAAGGTTAGGGTGTTCACCTCAAGCATAAAAGTTACCAGGTTTGAGTTCATTGTTGAGCTGGATAGTCAGGTCTTAGTCAGATGTGACTGAGCTACTGATGACAGTAGATGATACTACCTGGTTTCTATTATTGCTGAATGTCGCAAGTCGACACCCCACATTGTGCCAACGGCGTCGGGCACAGGAGCGAAACTGGGAGGGTACAAGGCCTTACCCTAGTGCCTCTCTTCCCTAGTGCGAGGAAATACAACCTAAAGACCCCTAGGACGGCTAACTTGGTTTTAAAAAATGCCAGCTAAAGTCGGATGTGTTGGTCTAAGGGTTTTGGCCCAAGGGTGTATAACAAGACACACCGCAATTATGTCTGAAAAAACACTCCGGATGAATGCAGAAGAAGACAAGCTAACGGACTGAATGCTCTCTGTGTGACGCTATGGCAGGTGGTTTGCTGCTCAACAGAGAAAGACTGAGCCAGACTGGACAAATCCTCTTGGCTGGAGTCCCTGTTATATATTATATGAAGTTATGATTTTCTTGGGAAAATACAGCAGTGGTTTCCCCTTGCCTTCCACCGGTTGTATATGGTTGACTCCACACTAAAACTACACTAACACAGGAAAAACTGCATTCTATCAAATGAAGAACGTTTTGTGCAATAAATCATTGTCCTTGAAAGTTAGAAAAAGAGATCTTGCATGTTACATAAAACCAATTTTAACATATGGCTGTGAATCCTGGACAATTAGTACTGTCAATGTCATTTACTACCAATACAGTACCTTGCGGTCTTAAGCCTGAGAAATTAAGGCTGCCTGGCTAGTGCAATCGTCACAAACTGCAGGTTAGAGTTTTCTTTATGCCCCTGACAGAAATCAACTCCACACCTTACCGAGGATTCGAATCCGGGTCTCCCGAAGGAGAATCTGGCATTCTAGCCACTCTGCCAGCCGCTTCTCACAATTAGTTAACAGGCGAAAAAATGTCCAGAAGCCTTGGAGATGAGGTTTTATAGAAGAATGCTGAAAATTTATTTTACAGCCAAAATGAGCAGTCTGGACATTTCGAGGGAAGCTAAGTTGCAAAGACAATTTATCACAAACATCAGGAGACAGTTTTTTGAACACATTATGAGAAGACAAAAATTGGAACTTGTTGTGACAACCGGAAAGATTTGCAGAAAGAGAGACAGAGGAAGACAGCGGGAGAAGATTCTTGACAGTCTTGTCATGGCACAGAAGAGAGTCAACACACAAATGTATCCATGCCAACATAAATATAGTTTTGTGAGTGCTGACAAAATTATTTTTTGAAAATTGACGTAGTGGTTTTCCCTTGTTGGCGATTGTAAATTTTCTAATTTCCCTGATTTATCATCTTAGGCCAAGACTACATTTACTTTCCAAGAAGAAGGTAAGATTTCCAAACATGCCTAATGTTGATTTTGTCATTCTCTTGTCTCTGTCCTCTTCTGCATACATTCACAGATGTCAGGTCATCCTGTGTTTTACTCTGTGTGAATCATCAGCTTGATCTTGTACCAAGCAAGTCATTGCAGAATGGCGGTCACCATGGCCATATGGATAAGAAAACTGTGTGCTAATGTGGAGGCAGCAGGTTCAATCCCTATACTGGTCGGTTGGACTGAATGTTGACTTCTTGTCCATGACTTGGGAACATAAATTACAAATACCTCAGATGTGGAGTGGGTTCGCTTGATGTTGAGGAACAATGGTAATCATCATCATCAAGTGCCCTGCCAACTGCTGGCATAGGCCTTCATGACTCTTCACAGACCTCAGTCCTTGGCTTTCTAACTCTGCTGATGATATTCCTCCATGCCACCGTCTCAATCCATCATTTCTCTCAGTCTGCCTCTGCCTCTCTTCCCCTCGATCTTTCGAGTTCTACAATGCCTCCTTTCTCCACTGGGATTAGTGGACAACTCTGTAGCTGAGCAGAGCAGGGCACTCACTTGTCCTGACAGTTAGAAATGGCTGTCAGAGGCTGCGATAACAGACCCCCATGTGAATGTGGAAGGCAAGGGAAAACCACCACATTGTCATCCCAAGACTTCATGACAAAACACATTTCAGAGGCAGTGAAAACTGGAAATATGAAAAGCTAATCCACACGCAAAAATCAGTCCAGTGCTCTCCCCGGTAGTGGCAGCTACTAGAGAGAGTAGCACATGTATGGACTACGCTTGAGTTCAATGCAAGAGAATGCCAAAACTTAAAACCAAGAAAATATGTTACATGTAAGGTACCTCTCTCTACATTAGGATAGAAGAGGCAAACTAAACAAGACTATAAGATACATTTACATCCCAGGGTAGAAGAGACAAACTACACAAGACTATAAGATACATTTACATCCCAGGGTAGAAGAGACAAACATAAGAAACATTTACATCCCAGCGTAGAAGATACAAACTAGACTGTAATGTGCCTCTACATACCAGAGTAGAAGAGGAAAGACTACACAAGACTGCATTGTACCTCCACACCCCAGGGTAGAAGAGACAAACTAAATAAGACTGTAAGGTACCTTTACATTCTAGCGTAGAAGATACAAACTAGACTGTAATGTGCCTCTACATACCAGGGTAGAAGAGGAAAGACTAAACAAGACTGTAATGTGCCTCTACACCCCCAGGGTAGAAGTAGAAAGACTAAAAAAGACCGCTAGTTACCGTTACACCTCAGATTATAAGAGAAAAGAATGAAAGCAAATAATTGATTTGTTTCAGTAAAAGCGATGAACCGACAGATCATTGCCATCATCAATTTCCTCGTTACTGTTGGTGCTGGTTTCGCATTTGGATACAAGGGAACAGAGATGATGGTTGGAAAAGCTTTTGCACTGGTAAGTATCTTTGTTCCTGAGGCTAGAAGAGTGATGATAGTTAGAATAGCTTTTGCACTACTATATCACAGATCTTTGTTCTGTATGCTAGAACAGAGATGATAGTTGGAAAAGCTTTTTGCACTAGTCTTTCACAGATCTCTCTTCCTAACGCTAGAGCAGAGATGATAGTTGGAAAAGCTTTTGCACTACTATATCACAGATCTTTGTTCCCTATGCTAGAGTAGAGATGATAGTTGGAAAAGCTTTTGCACTAGTCTCTCACGGATCTTTGTTCCTCATGTTAGAACGAAGATGATAGTTGGAAAAGCTTTTGCACAAGCCTCTCACAGATCTTTGTTCCTGGTGCTAGAACAAAGATGATAGTTGGACGAGCATTTGCACTAGTCTCTCACAGATTTTTGTTCCTGATGCTAGAACAAAGATGATACTTGGACAAGCTTTTGCACTAGTATCTCACAGATCTTTGTTCCTGTTGCTAGAGCAAAAGATGATAGAAAAGCTTTTGCACTAGTCTCTCACAGATATTTATTCCAGACGCTACAACAGAGATGATAGTTGAAAAGCTTTTGCACTAGTCTCTCACAGATCTTTGTTCCAGACGCTACAACAGAGATGCTAGTTGGGAAAGCTTTTGCACTAGTCTCTCACAGATCTTTGTTCTAGATGCTAGAGCAGAGATGCTAGTTGGGAAAGCTTTTGCACGTCTCGTCACAAATCAGTTGTCATTGTTCTTGGCAGTAACAAACCAGACATGAACACAACTGAATACAACAGGTGGATAGCAACAATACAGTATCTCATCAAGCTGTTTGATTGGTTCACTGGCTGTTGATTTCCAGAAGGTTGAGTGCTAACTCTTAAGTCTGGTGCATAGGTGTTCAAGTCACTGAAATGGCTTGCATCTGTCAGAGTGACAGACCTCATTCCAAAGTACCACCTTCACAAGGGACGGTTGCAGAGCTCACAAATTGCAATTTCACTACTGTGGGCAGAGGATTTCTTTCTGAAGACGATGTCTATAGTTATCGACCAGCATGATCACTGGTAAGAATGAGAAGCAATGGCAAACTACCTTCTTTACAGATGCCAAGATAGTCATATTGCTTTTTGCTAGATGGAAACATACTGGTCAATAAAAAGACGTCAATTGCAATGAGAAAAAGTGTTGAAGTGCTACATAGAACCTGTACTGTATGTACCTGTACCTGTTTTGTATGGATGTAAGACATGGACAAGCAGTTAGTTGCATATCCTTTACAGGACGTCACAGTCAACACCAGCATTGTTTGCTGCTGTGTTCTCTTGGTAAGTTTACGCTACGTAGTTTGCCATTGCTTTCTAAACGACCGGCACCCATACCATTTCGTAAAAAAAACAACGCAAGGCAGTCTCTGCCAAATACGGGATTACGAACTGCGTCCCGTATTTGGCAGAGACTGCCTTGCGTAACCCCTTCGCAACGGAGCTGGACAAGCATACAAGCTGAAAAACATCTGATGGCTGTGGAAATATGGTTTCTGAGGAGAGTGCAAAGAATTCCATGGACAGACAAACAAATCAATGAGCAAGTCCTACAAGAAGCAGATGAAGACCCTAAACTGATTAGAGAAATTAGATGTAGACAGTCACAAGTTCTTGGACACGTTATGAGACGAAACTTGGTGACACCTGCCAAATTTAGGGGAAGGCAGAGAAGTAAATACAGTCGAGTCCACTTCAGTCAAACTCGGATAAGTAGAATTTCACTTAAGTCAATGTTACTGGCTTAGTCCCGGCCATTAACCTTCTTTATCATTGTATAAAAAGTTCTTGATAAGTCGAATTTTGGTTAACTCGAATTTCGGAAAATTTTAGTCTGAACATAAAATGTAATACCGACTATATAAGTGTTTCAACATTTAAGTCAAAATTGTTCATGGTACCCACCCCCCCCCCCCCCCCCCCCCCCCCCCCCCCTCCCCCCACCCCCCCCCCCCCCCCCCCCCCCCCCCCCCCCCCCCCCCCCCCCCCCCCCCCCCCCCCCCCCCCCCCCCCCCCCCTCCCCCACAAAAAAATTGTTATTTTTAGTCAGCCCGAAGAACAACAATCTCCGCACATACTATATCTGAGCTGATGGAAGAGGTTGAACATAGTGGGAAGAAGAAAGTGAATATAGCTAGAGAATTTGGTATTCCAACACTGAAACTTTCCAGCGTTTTAAAGCACAAAGACAGCTACATAAAATTATTTTTTGAATATCAAATTGACAGTGATAGACAGCGAGCTAGAACTGCCACGTGTGATTTTGTTGATGCTGCCATTTTAAAATGGTTCACTGTGATTAGATTGGCAAATGTACCAGTAAATGTGCCTTTACTTATTGCGAAAGCAGAAGAATTTGCACATCTTGGAGGTCAGACAGACTGGAATTGTAATGCTGGCTGGTGGATCGTTTCAAAAAACGACATTGCATCACGTACAAGAATGTGTGTGGAGAGAAAGTCAGTCAGTCAGCGATGTTCTGCTTTCTAAAATAATTAAACATTTCAACATTTATGATATTGTATTGCCATTTATTTGTTCACTTAACTATGTTTCCTAAGTGGTACAATAATTTTACTCAATGCTGCTGCATGGTATTAGTGTAAATGTGTGCAGTATGGATAAGTAGAATTTCTGATAAGTAGAACAAATTCCTTTGGCCCCTGTGACTTCTACTTATCCAGACTCCACTGTACCTGGATGGCTTGATCACATGGTATGATCGAGACAAGAACACAGATCTGATCCATGACTCCAGTGATCATATGAGATGGCGAAACATGACTGCCCACACTTATTGGCATGGCACATGATGATGATGTTGCAGAGCTCTGCTTCCCTTCTCCAAGCTCAGAAACTGGTGGGGTGTGAAAATCAGAGCCCACCGAATGAGACATTGATGTTGCACATGCCTGTTTGTTCCCCAGGTTGCATGATTGTTTTTCTTTTCTAATTTCAGCAAATGATGAACGGACTGATTCTAGCAACCATTGTGTTTTTTGTGGATCTGTACTTTCTGCTGCGGTACGGCTTCTGATAACTGCCAGATCAAGTAGAGCAGAGGCCATGACTGATCAACTACCTGGGTTTCATCTGTTGCCCAATGCTTGTTCAGAAAGAGAGACCTTCTTGTTGCACTGAAATTGCTTGTACTGCAGATATCAGTGAATGTAACTCTTTCAGCGCCAGATGGTCTCAGCATCTATCCAATAACGGGCATAATGACAACAAATCACAAGTGTATTCATTTTCAGTGGTCAGATATACGTCATCATTCAGTGCGGAACTTTACCTTCATAAGTCTTTTGAAATTTGTCTAATGAAGAAAATACCACAGAGAGGATTGTTGGGTGAAATTCTAGGGAGAAGAGGAAGGGGTAGACATTTATAAAACAGGTATGCACAGATCTATCAATGCAGACAACATCATCATCATGTGTCTTGGCATCTGGCATTCATATCGTTCCACAGATCTCAGTCCCTGGCATTCTGGGTCAGCTCTGCTGATATTCCTCCATGCCACCATCTCAATCTATCTAGTATAATCTCTTAGTCTGCCTCTGCTCCTCCCACTGATCTTTCCACTTTTCATGATGTTCTGCAATGCATATCATCACATGTGAGTTTTACCTATTTCTTATTGTTGTATATAATGCTTTAGTTTCATTAGCCTCTTTCAGGCAATCATTGTTAACTACTCGGGCAGTCCAAGGTATTCGCAATACTTGTCTCAGGAACCACATCTCCGTTGCTTCCAAGATTGTGCTAATTTGCAGACATACATAGAATTAAAGAGAACACCTCAATACATTAGACAACCTTGGAATTGAATCATCAAGGGACTTCACAACCAGCCAGTTAACTCAAATATTTGCTGAAGAAGATATCTTTTCAGGTACTAGAGTTGAATCTTCAATGAGATTCAAAATCCAGTGGGTTTTTCTATGTGTAGAACTTTGTCCCCATAAGTCCTTTTAAATTTCTATCATGAGACAGATGTACTGCATCTGTTGTGGTCTTGTATGATATTATCTATCACATGTTGGATACATTTATTTCTCTAACGAAGAAACACCACAGATTTTTGTTTTCACTGTGTTCTTGTACTTAGTTTCTCAATTGCCATTTGTACTGTTGATAGTAATACTGTCATGTCAGCATATAGAAGTGCACATATTTTTATTCCTCCAGTTTCAAAAGGATCCTGCAGTTGTAAATATTTTCTATAACATTCCTAATGATGTTTTCAGTATACTGTTAAATATATCATCAAAAGTACAGGTTCTGTGTAGCATTTCAACACACTTTTTCTCATTGCAGTTGACATCTTTTTATTGGTCAGAATGTTTTGCATTTTGCAAACGGCTACCTTTGCCATAGCAATTCCTGTTTAAACTCTTCAAGGCACCTCCCATCAGATGTTATGACTGTTCCAAGATAGTTGTACAGATTCACTTGTTTAAGAATATTCCCATTTATCTGTATAATTAAATATATGAACCTTGTAAAAACAAAATCCACGTCAGATTTTTTTTAAGCATGTTCTGACCAAACATGAGGTGTACACATGACACACCAATTTATATGTATACAAAGTAGTAGTTTAAAACTGAAAGAGTTAACAGAAGGAAGAGTGATCTGATAAATTTAAATCAACTTGTTAATATATTATGTGGAAAGCTAGGGAAAACTACAACATTAACTTTTCCAGAAGAAGTGTACGGGCAGTCACAAGGCTATGTTTATAGTGAGTGGCTTGTTTAAATCAATTCATACCAGCCTTAGAAATTAATAACATGACATGCCTGCTTTGTGGAATTAACACTCGTATATCAGCATGGAACCAGGTTGCCATGTTTCTTTGTATGTAACAAGTGTCAACATGTTACCCAACCAGATGACTTGAAATCATTGGTGCTAGAGAGCAGCTGACAGATTGTTGGTTACGATCTCAAGCTTCACGGCGACAGGTAGAGGGTCTCTTTGTAGAGACAATGGCTATGGCCATCGAAAGGAAAGGAATGGAAAGATGGAAAGGAAAGAAGGAAAGCAATGGCAAATTACTTTCTTTATAGATACAGAAAATGTTAAGACATATACTGTTGTATGCATGCAAAACATGAACAGTAAACAGGTAAGCTGAGAAACATCTAATGGCTGTGGTTTGTGAGGAGAATGCAAAGAATACCATGGATGGACAGAAAAGCAGTGAGCAAGTCCTACAAGAAAGAAATTAAAACTGTAAATTGATTGTAGAAATTAGGTGTAGACAGTCAAGATTTTTTTGGGTACATTATGACTTGAAATAAGCTGGAAAACTTAGTGACAACTGGCAAGTCTGATGGCGAAGGCAGTGGGATAAATATCTAAATGGCTTGACCACATAGCACAATCAGGACGAGAAAGAGCTGACCCACGACTCTGGTGGTCATGTGAGATGGTGAACCTTGACCACCAAAGCTTTCAGCATGGCACATGAGGATGTGTTAGTAACTATATGGAGTTAACAATCAAGATTGGAAGAATCGGTTGATCAGTTTTTTTGTTACTCTAACCAGTGTCATGACCTAATGATCAGGGGTCACGCCCACAATCCATGACTAACGAGCATCAGACATGGCAAATGTGTTCTACAGGATAGGAGTCATGGAAAACAAGCAAGCCATGGAAAGCTATTGCGATGAACAGAAGCGGCACATGGGCATTAGTGGACCATATATTGAGACAAGACACCTTGCAATGTCAAGGTGTGTAGTGACCCCACTAGTGAGATGGGCTTACATTTAGTCTGTGGAAATAGTAGTTAGTAAAGCCGGTTGCTGTGGCTGTCTTGCGAACACGGTTTGTGAGCCTGTAAACCTGGGTTCGAAACACAGCGGTGCTGGTTTTTCGAAAAAGGTATAGGTGCCGGTCGTTCAAAAAGCAATGGCAAACTACTGAACGTAAAATTTGCCCAGGATTGACGAACAGCAAAAATGCGGGGGTTGACTGCTAAGTCCTGTGAAAGACATGCAACTAAAAAAAAAAATAGAAATCGTAGTGATAACAAAGGCCAAGCAGGGTTTGGCTGCGATGCGGGTGAGCAGCGCCATCTATGTCTTCTATATGAGGGGCTGGTCATGTCTGTTTTTGAGTATGCGATGGCGATCCTGACTCTCAGCCGTAAGCAGATAGAAAGTATGGAAAGGCTACAAAACGAAGCTATGCGCATTATTCTTAGATGTACAAAAGATACAGCATGCATGGTGATGCGCTACCTTCTTGATTTTCCAACCATTGAAGACAAGAGTACAAATTTGCAGAGCACACGCCTACCTCAGAGTTAACGCAAACACACAACATCCACTGCATAGTGAAATTATGAAGGTGAAGGGCAGCAGGTTAAAAAGAGGACGGTCATGGATGGGTCAAGCCGAAGACATTCTTCAACAGGTGTGTTCACTTGAGGACTTAGAACCTGGTGAGGAGTGGTTACAAGTGCCAACAGATTTCTGTACGTCCTTTTCAGTTTGCATCCAACTAGACAGAAAATGCAGACAAGAAAATCCGGCTGCTGTGGAGGCGGAAGTACAAGCGTTGATTTTCGAGAATTCGCTAGACGGTGATGCTGTCATTTACACAGATGGGTCGGTCGTCCGACATGTGAGAAGCTCATGGGCCTTTACGGCTCAGGCCGGAGGGAGAATTGTGAAGGAGGACTCTGGTGCTTTTGCTGAGACCACAAGTAGCCTGACTATGGAAGTCATGGCAGTAAGTAAAGCAATAACATGGCTCGAGACACAGACATTCACTAGGGCATGTTTCCTTAGCGACTCAATGAGCATGCTCAAGAGGATAGAGATGGGGTGGATCCGAAGAGAATGGTTGCTGTCTCTGGAGCGGTCTCGGCTGGCAAAGATTAGTTTCATCTTCGTGCCAGGGCATGCAGGAGTACAAGGAAATGAGCGGGCTGACAAGCTCGCAGGTAAGGCTACTGTGGAGGGCGGACGCGCCATGGACCAGGCTGACATTCTGAATGCTCTACGAGAAGTAAGACTTTTGCAAGAACCAAGTGATGACTGTGAATCTACAACCATGGCCAGACTGCGAGAACAGCAAATTAAAAGAGGGGTGGCCAAACAAGAACACCACATAGCAGGAATGCCAAAGAAGATTGATAAACCAACACAGAACTGGTGTCGTGAGCCGCTACACGCTGTGGGATTTGCTGAGGAGGGGATCCGAGCACTTATGGACTGAATGGTTCGATGTGCAATGAGGATGATGTAGTTAGGAGCTATATATATACTCCTTCAGTTGTGTTATACTATGTGAAACTGATGGAAGAGAACAGTAACATAAAAATGCAATGTCACCTCAAACTGTGTTGTGTAAAACGGTTTTACTATATAAAATTTATAGTGATCAGTGATATCAAATGTAACCACATCTCAGTTGTGTTATCTGTAAGACAATTGCATTATACTATGTGAAATTGGTAGAAGAGGGCAATATCAGATCAAAACCTCATGTTAGCTGTGTTAACTATGTGAAAATGGTAGAATACAGTGCATTCAAATGTAACCTCTCTTCTATTGTGTTATCTATTTCAGGTGTGTTATACTATGTGAAACTGATAGAGAACAGTGATATCAAATGCAACCTCACCTCAGATTTGTTATCTTTAAGACAGATGTGTTGTCTGTGAGACAGATGTGTTGTCTGCAAGACAGTTGTTTTATACTCTGTAAAACAGATAGAAGAGAACAGTGATAGCAAATGCTATATGCTTAACCGGACATTTTTTTTTTACAAAGACAAAGAAGAAAAATTGCCAGGGATAAACAAATTCTTCATCACTTTAGAAATTCATCACATCTGAGATCACCTTAAGCAGTCTTCGCCTTTCTCCACACACCATCCCCACCCTCTCCTGGAGTAGTGGATTGTTATCTTTAAGACAGTTGTGTTATCTGTGAGATGTGTTGTCTGTAAGACAGTTATGTTATACTCTATGAAATTGGCAGAAGACACAATTATATAAAATGCAACGTCATCTCTCATGTGTCATCTGGCAGGACAGTTGTGATACTTGTGACCCAACTGTCAGATAACAATTTCCCTCTCTCTTATTCATCTCTCACTCATTAGTTACTTTCAAACTGATAATTAAGTATATTTATTCAGAAGAAATACATGATTATGGACAAAACAAAACAAAAATGCAGGAAATTTGATGGAAAAGTTTCATGATAAGCTATCACAAACGGTTGTTGCTCTGCAACCTGGATCAGAACCCTGGGGCAGACAAGCTCTTGTCCATAAATCTCCGTTTGGCAAAGCACAGCCACCACTGAAAGAGAAAAGACGAATGATGGCTAGAAAGATATCTATCTATATATGTCTGATAGAAGGAACCAGCTGGGGGTATGTGAAGTATATGGATCATTACAATGTTCAGGTCCGAGTGTATGGATGAATAATTGACCAGTTTTTCCCTCCCATGGCGAATGTCAATAGTTGACATCAAAATCTCGCTCAACTGCACTCTTTCCATTATCAGCTTAACGACCTAACTATTACACCAATGGGGACATAAATATAAAATGAAAATGTGAATCTGCATGAAACATGTCTGGAATGTTATTATTAATTGATTCAGTGCTGAAGGATAATATATTGCCAAATATGACCTGCTATTTGGACATAAGGACGATATATCGCCATGTTAGGGTCATCATGTTATTTGTTTTGTTTCGTGGTATCTTCAGCAGGTTCAATGCTCTGTGAACATAATCTTACATTATAATACTTGTTCATTTGATTGTGTACCATATTTGGTCTAAATATACTTACTGTTTGACATTAAATCAGTTACGAAACTCATAAATCTGTATGCAAGAATCATCATCAACTGCCTTGCTGACCTGCAACCATACTAATCAACATCTCGCGATCTTCAACACGATGTCTATAATCAGCTGACATTTTTCATGCCACAATGAAACAGTGTCAAGATTCCTTGCTCTTGCTGTTTTTCTCTATTTCTCTGTCCCGCTGGTGCAATATTTTCCAGGTTGGTTTCTTTTCATGATGTGGCCAAAACATGTCAAGTGCCTCTTTCAAATATTTTGGTGATCTATTTCCACAATTGTTAAGAAATCACAAACAGATAAACAAAAACATTAATCTGTGTGTAGTATTTTTTAACAAAATGTGAACCTGCACAAAATACTTCTCAGTAGTCCGAGAAGGCTATTTCTTTAAAATAAAAACCTACAAATATATGAAATATTTCTGTTCAAAATGCACAAATCTGTACCCATAATATATTCTAAACAAGGACATATTTTATAAATGTCAAAGGAAATGTGAAGAAATGCTTGCTTGTGTTCGTTGGCTTGAGCTCCAACGCGAAGTCCTGTATGTCGGATGAAGGCATCCTGTTGTCCAACATCCGTGTGATGTCATACAGGACCTGAGTTTTGCGTGAGTATCCGTTGTCCCATGTCTGGCTTATTGGTGTGCAGACTGGTGGTTCCTCGCCGTACAGGCAGACACTCTCCGACTTCGGAGGAATCGGCGATCCTATTGACTTTAGCCAGGATCCCGAAGGGACCTGTTGCCCAGGACGCTCGACGTGGACGCGTCAATAGGTCTTGGTCAGTATATAACCCGGCCCTGGTGCCTTGGAAACACCTCTGCGTCCCATGTGAAGAAATGATCTTTTATGTCTGTAGTGAAGAACCTGGTGTTTTTGCTCTTAATCTATTGGTATTAGTATTGGGAAAAGATCACTTTTATTGCGCATGGTATCTCCATGAGTGCCTCAGTCTCCCCCCGCCCCCATCCCATAGACCACACAAGGATAATTCCAACACAGTGCACAAAATTAGCACAGCAATGAGGATCCAGATGTGTACAAACCAGAACCACACAAACTACACAAATTCTCTGAGTGTCTAACATAAAGGACACGCTCTCACACCCCGAGGCTTATTGGGTATATGGTGCTAGCCCTGTATATTGTATAGACCAATCGGCACGTGATGGGTCACGCAGACACCTTTGTTTCCCAAGACATTTCCTGGTACCTATACCTATTGTAGCCTGGGTTTTTTGTTGCAATCGCTCGCTTTGAACTCAAGCGTAGTCCATACACACTATTTATAGTAGTGATGGACTGAATTTTGCGTGTGGGTTAGCTTTCCCTATTAAGTAGCCTGGGTTGACCTGGGTCAAATTTTTTAAAAATCTGCATCACTAGGGATCTGAACAATGACAACTGGGCTAGCAGGCAGGCATGCTAGCAGCTGTACTACTGCGACATTCTTTGCGTGGGCACCTTTCATAGTTTTGGAATTCTGTCTGGGCACTGGCTATTCAGCCTCATCTTTTAATTTCCAATCCATTACCCCAGGAGAGGGTGGGGATGGTGTGTGGAGAAAGGCGAAGACTGCTTAAGGTGATCTCAGATGTGATGAATTTCTAAAGTGATGAAGAATTTGTTTATCCCTGGCAATTATTCTTCTTGTCTTTGTAAAAAAATTTCCGGTTAAGCAGAATCCGTTTATCATGCATTTTCAAATATGCCGAACGATTAAACATGTGCCGATTACATAATTTGATTTGCTTATGGCAAACTTTTCTTTTTCAAATACCTGGACATTTGTATAACTTTTCGGCTATTTTCAGAAATTGCACCCTCATCTGTGAATTCGAGTTATTTCCTCTCTAAAATTGGTTGGAAAGTTAAAATCCATATCTTTGAAAGAAAGATTGAGCTATTGCTAAGTGGGAAATAGTGGCAAAAAGAAAATTGAAATGGCAAAGGAATTCGACATTTCAAAATCACGCCTTCAGGAATCATAAAAAAATAAGGATTGGTACAGAAAAATGTTTTATAGTGGACAAGTTGATTGTCACAGAATGAAGAACCAAAAAGCGTCATGTGATGTAGTTGAAACGGCACTCCTAAAATATATTGTACGTTGTAAATGCATTACCAAAAACTATTTCTTGGGTTCCTTGTGAGTTCTCTTTATCAAGCCTGCACTTTATCATCCTTTTTCTTCTTGTATAAAAATACAGTTCAGGTTACAAAATTAATTAAGCCAGCACAAAGAGGTGGACACTGCAACATATAAGCCTCTCTGCTCCGTCCTCATAATGTATCATCATCATCAAGTGCCCCGCCAGCTGGTGTAGGTGTTCATGACTCTCCACAGATCGCAATCTTTGGTGTTCTGGATCAACTCTGCTGATGATATTTCTCCATGCCACCGTCTCAATCCATCCAGCATAATTTCTCTTGGTCTGCCTCTGCCTCTCTTCCCCTTGATCTTTCCAGTTGTCACGATGTTCTCCAGTGCCTCTCTTCCTGTCACATGACCAAAGAAAGCTGTTTGTCTCTTTCTTATTGTTATAAATAGTGTTCTAGTTTCATTAGCCTCTTTCAGGCAATCGTTGTTAGTTACTCTGGCAGTCCAGGGAATTCGCAACATTCGTCTCAAAACCACATCTCTGTTGCTTTAAAGTTCTTCTTAATTTGTTCATTTACATTCCAAGATTCGCTGCCATATAGCAAAAATGGTTCTATATAACATGTGTATCACTAAACAAACTGGGGGAAAACACGTTAACATTCTGTCATACAAAACTACTTCTTCCACTTGTTTCTTTCTATCCGGTCTCTTTCCTTGTCAACATCATAAGCCTTCATGACTGACTTCCATCCTATTACTAATAGTTGATTTACCACTACCATTGGTGATCAGTCTGGTGCACTCACTATTAGCAGCAATTACTAGTAGTACGAGCACTTGAGCTCAAAGCCAGTAAACACAATTTTAAAAAAAAGAAGAAATCCTCCATTCATTGATGTCATGAGACTAGCTCACGTACACCAGGTTCCTGTTTGTTATTTCTGTGACTTCACAGACGTAATACTCACCTTGCTGGGTTTATCATTCTGGTCAAAGACTTTGTCTAGCAGTCTCACCCCTGTTTCCTGTCTGAGCTGTTGGAGATACTGCCTCATGGTATCTGTGACATAAAGTATATAGTTACCTGGTATCTGTGACATAAAGTATATTGTTACCTGGTATCTGTGACATATAGTATATTGTTACCTTTTATCTGTGACATAAAGTATATTGTTACCTTTTATCTGTGACATAAAGTATATTGTTACCTTTTATCTGTGACATAAAGTATATTGTTACCTTGTAGTTGTGGAATAAAGTATATTGTTACTTGGTACCTGTGACATCAATATATTATCAAAGGATGCTGGTCCTCATGGTAATCCCAGTAGAAGCTATTAAAAGCAAGCCCTGTGTAACAGTGAGGAATTAGGTTAGGAGTAAAGAGTTAAGGAATGCTGCGCATTCCTTGACTAGGGGGAAAACCATAGTGAACGTGTGTGCACGAATGAAGAAGGGTATCTAGGAAAAACACACACGTCACTTGGGGCCAGCGAGAAGAGATGTCAACACCAAGAAGGGAGTCTCCATCATGTGTGCTGAGATAGAATGATTCAGCTAATAAAGTATCTTTCTAACAACGCGAAGACTTGTGTGCTGTACGATCACTATTATAACCTGTATGTAGCACTGTGACACAGGTTGATTTGGTGCCGTGAATTTATGAAACATGGGAGGTCGCGGAGAGAGAGAGTACAGCCATAGAAGATGGTTATGTCTGGCGTGTCTGGAGAAGTAAATATTGAGAAATGCAACAGATGAAAGCCGACTGTTGGTAGCTGTTCTGGGTTCTCACTGGATTCCTGGTTAAGAAGGAGATCCATTTTCAAGGTCAGCGCTAAAAAAAAGGTTTGATTGATACTTATATTTTTTTGAAAGACTGATGTTATTGCATAATTATGAAATTAACTGGAGACTTGACCAACGCAAAATGGTATGTTGAGATCAAGTAATGCCGTTCTGCATCAAAAATCAGTACAAATTATGAGTTTTAACCCGTGGGACTGTTGAAGGTGAAGTCAAGGTTATGGTGCAAATTCCATAATTATGAAATCAAGGTCTGCAATACTCTCTACAGTCACTTCAATTAAAGGAAGGCATAAACGAAACTTGTCTCAACTATTTAAACTGACCATGACGAGAGTCCCACATGAAAATAAGAGACTGGATAGCGTCAGCTTTAAGTCCAATTGTTGTTGACTGGATTACGTTTGCGCTGAAATATATATATGAAAATCACAGATTGCTGCTGGAAAGTGAGTTTTTTTTTGCTGAAGTCGTGAGAAATTGTCGCTTGCGTGAAGGTGACCTTACTTGAAGGGAATCTACAGTAATCGAGCAGGTAATCAAACAGTCTTGTTGCGAGCCTGATATCGAGCATAATCTTCGTCAGGAAATAATTGGAAAGATCTGACTTCGACTTCGATTAAATTATGAAGGAAAGAAACCCAGAGGCTCTTCGTTGTTCTGCTCATTTTAACGAGCTTGATTAGAGTCCTTTTTTATGTGGTGTAGGTAATTCTGAATCAGGAGGTCATTTAAATTCTTTTGTCGGAATTCAGGGTTGAAACAGAAATATTTCTTCGTCAGGATCTTCGATTGGAGGCTTTAGTTAAGATAATTAGATAATATTAGAGTAATTAACAGATTATGTATTGTTGCTGGGTTTGAAATTAATATTGTTTGAAATATTTGTATATTGCTTGATAATTATAAATTTTAGGATGGAATCCCAAGATTTTTCACAGGTACTGACTGGCGTTGGCGGGGCAATATCAAGGTTGGATGCAGTGTTAAGACAACAAAATATAAGCACTGATGTTGAAAGATTTAGTGGTCAAGCAAATCAGTTTAAGAAATGGATTATTTCTATTGAAAAACATGCATATTTAGTAAACGCAACAGATGGAGAGAAAAAGAACTTGGCATACAGAACAAGTACAAGTCCAGTTTCTGACCATATAAGAAGAAAGTTAGAGGCAGCAGGAGGTGAAACCTGGGAAGAATTTAAAGATGATCTCGCAAGAAAATATGCTGAAATTACTGATCCACAACACGCATTCTCAGTATTGCGACAGACTAGACAAAACAGCACAGAAAGTGTTCAGTTATACAGTGACAGGTTAATCAATTTAGCTGAAGAGTCATTTTTAGGACAGAATGTACGAGCAGAAGAAGTGGAACGGATGTTAGTAGGGATTTTTGTTGATGGGATTAGGTCAGATGGATTGAAATTTAAATTATTAAGAGAGAATCCTGCAAGATTGTCACAAGCGGTAGATATCGCTATACAAGAGGAAAGCTTGAGGAGGAGGTTTAGGTTAAGGGTAGGACGAGAGTTAGGTAGTAGTTCGGAAGATAGAATTGAAGAACCTATGGAAATAGGACAGTATAGACATGGATGGAGAGGAAGACGAGGAGAAATACAGATGGTGCAAAGAAACGAGAATGTATATAATCAAGATAGAAGAGGACAAGTGAGAAATACTGTAAGAAACATAGAAGGTAACACAAATAACTCGAATGTGGTTTGTTGGGGATGTCACCAACGTGGGCACATTTTTCGCTTTTGTGGTAACAGAAGTGGCCCATCGAATACGCAAAATAGTAGAGGTGTTCAGACGAGTATACAGAATAGAATGGAAAATGGCAGACCAGCAAATTGGAATTCTGGAGAAATACAGAGAAATTTTAGAAGGTCAGGAAATCAGGGAAATTGGCATCCCGCTTACTGAATAGGATCGGCAGTAGGAGGGAAGATAGTAAGATCCAAAAAGGGCATCAATATATTAAAAACCCAAAGGATGAGTATAATAGAACATTTAGAAATAAAAAACAAGCCGAGGTAAAACAATTGTCATTAAATATGGTAGATCCTAGCTCATGTATAGTACAGATAGGAAAATATAAAGTTAGAACGTTAGTTGATTCGGGAGCACAAGTTAGCGTGATTAAAGAAGCATTTTTATATCGAATGTTAAAAAATTGTAAAATATTTAGAATTCAGGAGAATCTTCATTCGGTAACGGGACAAAAATTAGAAGTGTTAGGACAAACGATGATAAATTTGAAATTAGGAGGGATAAATGTTAGGCATATGTTTCATGTGGTTAAAGATTTAAATAGAAATATGATATTGGGACGAGATTTTTTATTGAAAAATGGGGTGAGACTTTTATTTGATTTGCATAAATTAAAATTCCAAGATGTTATGTAGATCTAGAAGAAGATATGCATGTGTCGACACTAGTTAGAGTCAAAACGACCATGAATTTAAAACCACAGTCAGTTAATTTGATACAAGCAAGACTGAAGAGAAACCCGTATTATGTAGCAGGAAACATAGTCAGAATCACGGAATTGCAAAATGAAATAATTGATGAGCCAGGTTTAGAAGTTCCGGATGGAATAATAGAATTAGATAAAAGTTTAACATTTCCAGTAATGGTTATTAATAACACAGGTAGAGAAATTAAATTATACAGAGGATGTGTAATAGCTAAGCTAGAACATAACGTTAGTGACATATTGGCAACAGATAGAGTAAATATGGCAGGCATAAGTTATTCAGAAACCTCTAATGAAAGAAGTAATAATAGACGCGGATACAGAAGGAAAGGGAACGTGGGAATGGATGAATTGATCCATCCATCTAGAAGAAATGCAGCACAAATACATTCATTAGACAAAGTAACAAGAGAAAAAGAATTGTTAGCACAATTAAAAACTTCGCCAGAAAATAAGGAAGTGTTAGAACAACTTATAAAGCAAATCAAGATGTGTTTGCGATAAATGATTTAGAATTGGGTAAGACACAAACAGTTACGATGGAAATAGACACGGGAGATCATCCACCAATTAGTTTAAAACCATACAGAACTCCATTAAGAAATAGAGAAGTCGTAGAAAAGGCAATAGAGGATATGTTGAAAGCAGGCATAATAACAAGATCAAAATCAGAATGGTCATCTCTGGTGGTAATTGTGGCCAAGTCTGATGGTTCGAACAGGTTCTGTTGTGACTACAGGGCGTTAAATAAATTACTAAAAATGTAGCGTACCCACTGCCAGTAATTGATGATATTTTGGGGCTGCTTAATGGTTCTACATATTTCACAACGTTGGACGCAAGGGCAGGATTTTGGTGTATTCCGATGTCGGTAGACGCGCAAAAAAAAAGTGCCTTTTGTACTCATATGGGTTCGTACGAATTTTTACGTATGCCGTTCGGTCTGAAAAATGCACCGTCTCACTATATGTTCTTAATAAATGAAGTACTAGACGGTATGCAAAGTTTTGCCTTAGCATATATTGATGACGTATTGATTTTTACGAAAGGAGATGTAGAGAATCATTTAAAACATGTTAGACTAGTATTTGACAGATTAAGAAGGCATGACGTTAAATTAAAGCTTAGTAAGTGCCAGTTTTTAAAGACAGAAACAAAATATTTAGGCTATATAATAAATAGGGAAGGTATTAAACCAGACATGGAAAAGATAAAAGTTATTAAAGAGTTACCTCCTCCCACTAACGTTAAGGAAGTGAGGGCTTTTTATAGGAACGTGTGCGTATTATAGGCGGTTTGTACCAGCCTTTTCAAGGATAGCAATACCTATTACGAATTTAACGGGAAAATACGCTAGATTTAAGTGGGATGATGAGTGTCCAAAAGCGTTTGAACTTTTAAAAGATAGCTTAACGGTGGTACCATTATTGACACATCCAGACCTGAATAAACAGCTAATACTATACACAGATGCTTCAGACAATGCAATAGGAGCATGTTTGGTTCAACCATATGAAGGAGAAGAATCTGGAATACCAGGGGTTAAAAATGAAAGACCAATCTATTTCTTGTCGCATAAACTCAGCAGAACTCAATGCAAATGGCCGATTATTGAGAAGGAAGCATATGCTATACACTACGCGTTGCAAAAATTAAATTATTACTTACATAACGCCAATTTCATTATTAGAACTGACCACATGCCATTAAAGTCGATATTAGAAGCACCAATACAAAATAGGAAAATACAAACGTGGGCATTGAATTTACAAGGGTACAATGCTAAGGTTGAATATGTGTCAGGGAAACATAATATGTGCGCCGATCTTTTGTCTAGAATCCCGTACCCACAGTCATCAGGAAACACGGAAGATGAAGTTGAACCAGAGGTAGACGATCGAAACTGGCAAGTAAATATATTAGATTCTGCCATAATAAATAGGGAAGAATTTGAGAGTTTACCATCAGAGCAAGAGTCGGAATCTAGAACAGAAGACCCACATTTAGAACAGTTTGATATGAAAACAGAACAAGAATTAGATCCAAAAGTAGTACAGATAAAAAAGAAATTGAAAGAAACAGGGGAAAATAGTTTTAAAAGAAAGTTTGTAGAGTTACAAGAAGACAATCAATTATATTATATCAGTGAAAAAGGTGAAGGAGTAAGAAAATATATTCCGAAACATTTAGAACAAGAAGTCTTAAAGGCATACCACGATAATAATGGTCATTTCGGACGAGATAAGTTAGTGAAGGCTATTAGCAGTAAATATTATTGGCCGAATTTATTCAAAAGCATTTATGAATATGTTGAAGCATGTGAAAAGTGTAGGTTAAGAAACATGAAGATAATTAAATGTCCTTTACAAGATACCGATATTCCTCAATTTCCAATGCAGAAAGTAAGTTTGGATATTTCAGGTCCTCATCCAAAAACATTATCGGGAAATGTATACCTACTACATATAGTTGATTCATATAGTCTTTGGCCAGAAGTGTATCCAATTCCAGACAAGAGTGCTGATTCAGTTATAAATATGCTTTTACAAGAATTTATACCAAGGTTTGGGTGTCCACAAATAATACTTACAGACAATGGGAAAGAGTTTGTAAATAAAAAGTTTGAGAAATTGGTAAAAGATTGGAATATAAACACATTAGGACTTCATATTACAGACCAACTTCTAATGCTAAAAATGAGAGACAACACAGAACACTATACAATATTCTAGTGAAAAATGTAGAAGAACACGATATGGATTGGGATCTTTATTTGGGGATAGCATTAGCGGCGATACGTACACACGAAAATGAAGGAACAGGTTTCTCACCATTTTACTTAGTACATGGAAGAGAACCAATATTGCCAATTGATAATTTATTAAAACCTAGGAGAAAATATCTGGGGGAAGATTTTCAAGAAACAAGGTTGCAAGAGATGCATAAAGCACATTTACGTTTAAGAAATAATATAATTAAGGCTAGAGAAAGACAGAAGAAATACGCAAATAAAAATGCACACTTACAAGAGTTTAACGTAGGTGATAGGGTATATTATAAAAAACATAGAAAAAACTCTAAGTTTGATGCTCATTGGGTCCCGGGATACTATATTTTAGAAAAAAAAGGTCCAGTGTCGTATACTATTAAGAATCAAATTTCAGGGCATGTTGCACGTTCACATGTAGAACACTTAAGGCGGGATAATGAAGAAAGGGATGCAGAGAATAATAATAATAATTATTGTTCCGAAGAAATATTGTCAGGTGGACAGATTGTCAGACAATCGGTATATCCAATACCTATAGAGAATGGAAAACAAGTAACAACAGCATCTACTACAGCTGAACAAGAAGAAACGGTACCAAAAACAGTCATGACAGAAGAAAATAACGTGTATGACGATTATATTAGTGAAGAGTCAGTTAGGGAAAATATTGAACCTCCATTTTTGAATACAAGACAGGCAGTAAAAAGAAAGTTGGATAGACAGAAAGAAAAAGAAATTAAGAGGCAAAGGAAACTTAGAGCGAATTCTTCGAGTGAGGAAGAGATGCCACTATTTGAAAATTTGTTGAGACGGCAAGACAGGAAAATTAGATTGGATTTAGAAAGGAAGAGATTAGCGGTTGCTAGTAATGGATATACAGATGGGGAACAAGAGATGGATGAAAAGTCAGAAACTGATGAAGAAGCGGATATGAAAGAAGATAGCTCTCCTCGAGAGGATAGCGACATTGATGTAGATATTGCAATTATAGAAAAAAATTTGAGGTTATTAAAGAAATGGAGAAGTGATAGATGAATAGAGTGATACAAGGTTCTGCAGATGGCAGATAGAAGAAGAAGTTGGACACGATATTTTTGTGTTTACAAAGGTACTTGATGGAGTTTTTCTAAAGCGGAAAATTATTATTGGGTACTCAGAATATGGTCTTGAAATTTGTATGTGTACATTGATTAATGTGGGGGGATAAATATGATGAGGGGATTGAAATGCTTTGCTCAATTGTTGGGACTTCAATTGTGTTTTATGAAATGTGAAAAATGAGTTAACTTAGATGGTTATTTTTACGATGTTTTGGGTTGATTGAGTTACCTTAAGGGTGTTTAAAATGATTATTACTTTGAAGTTCAGTTAGAAGATGAATTAAAGTAGTGGTTAGTGAAGTGACTCTATATGTAGTAATGGAGGGGTATGTTGTTATTACATGTGGGGTATGCAATGTATATACAAGGTTTATAATAGGAGCTGGGTTGAACAGCGTTTAATGGGAGAATATGGGGGGAATGCCAGGTTGAATTTTGGCATTTAAATAACTGCATATTGGAAGAAGAAGACTGTACTTAACAGTATAATAATAGTTAGGAAGTTTTTTGTTGTTGTTGAAGGAATGGTAAACGGGAAATTGATGGTCTGAATAATACAAAGGCTAGCAGTTTTGGATTAACATATTTTTTTGATAATAACAATTATTATTGACGGAAACTGAAGATAAATTTTGAAACTTTATTTTTTGATAAAGTTTTGAGAATGTATGGGAAGAGAAAGGTGATTACTTCTTACTTTCTTACTTTTTCCTTACTTTTATTAATTTCAGGTGCGCACCTACACAAATCTAAACTAGCTATTTTTTTTCTGTCTATCCTAGAATACTGAGAGTGTGAGAATGTGAATAAAGGGGGAAATAAAGGATAAGGGGAATATCTTCAGTTTTGTCAATCATAATTTAGATGGACATTTTAAAGTTAAAAGCGGTTCGCTTATGGAGACTTTTGTATTGTGGGGAATTTTATGGAGAGTTTTGTAGAAAGTTTTCTAGAGAACTTTATAACGAGTTTTGTAGAGAGTTTCGATGTTATTGTCTCTGGTTAGCAATTGGCTATGAGGAGATAGGAGAATTGACTTAGGAAATATATGGAATTGTAGTTATTGTAGAATAGAGATGTAAAGTTAACTAATTAAAAGTTGGGGTTGAGATTTTTTCAAGGAAAAATTCTCTTTGAAGAAGGGGAGGTATTGTAACAGTGAGGAATTAGGTTAGGAGTAAAGAGTTAAGGAATGCTGCGCATTCCTTGACTAGGGGGAAAACCATAGTGAACGTGTGTGCACGAATGAAGAAGGGTATCTAGGAAAAACACACACGTCACTTGGGGCCAGCGAGAAGAGATGTCAACACCAAGAAGGGAGTCTCCATCATGTGTGCTGAGATAGAATGATTCAGCTAATAAAGTATCTTTCTAACAACGCGAAGACTTGTGTGCTGTACGATCACTATTATAACCTGTATGTAGCACTGTGACACCTGAAGCAGGAGCCTGCTATAAGACTAAAATGTTGGGATTATATCACATTTTGTAGGCATGAATGACCAGAGGAATGCTTGGCCAGTCTTTGCCTCTCTTAGCGAGAACGAGTGCATGCGCTGAACCTGGCCCGACTACACTCATGACATTATCAGCTTAACCTCCTAACAATTACACCAATGTGCTAGCTAGAAACTATTAAGGCCAATATAAACATCTCAAACTGAATTACTGCCCAAATTATTAAGCAGAGTCTGGGGGACTGAGGAAATACCAGCAGACTTGAGAAGTTGCTCAAGAAAGAGGACCTGCAGGAGTGTGAAAATTTTAGAAGAATAATGCTATTGTCAGTTCCTGAGAAACTATTATTAAGCAAATTCATTTGTCAGTCTTCGTAGACTTAGATGGATAGTATACCAAAGGACATCTTTTATGGTGAATTACAAATGGGTAAAAGATCTCAGGGTCAGCCTGCACTACAGTACATAGATGTGTGTAAGCGGATATGATTGATACCGGTATTGATCTTGAACCTTAGGACCAAGTTGCAGCATTGCATAGAGGGCAAAGATAAGAAATTGAATAGAGACAAGGGAGAAAATGATTGCAGATAGGTCACACACTGAATGCGTGAGACGTCAGATGGTGCATGATAGTGGAAATAACCACACGTTCACATGCATCCATTGTGGATGAACATTTACAGCACAAATTGGTCTGATCAGTCACATTCATTACTGCCATGGGGTGTAGTTATTTTGCCTTTTTTGAAGCACAATATACCAAACTATCATCTGTCAAGACGGCCAGGTGCCAGTTCAGTTGTTGAGAAATTAAGAAATGCCATTGAGCTAAGGGTTGAACAGGCAGACTTTTGACCAAACAAATCCCGCACTGACCAGGCAACCAGAACAGCCGTAATGATAGAGCAAAGCATTGAACTGAACTTGTCACCTTATATTGGATCTGTGGACTATGAAAAGACCTTTGACAGAATTCATAGTGATTAACTTTGGAGACTGATGTCACACTCAAACAGATCCCACTGAAAATCATGAACTCAATAAAGACAACATATAAAGACATGAAATGCAGAGTTCTTCGTAAGGGAAAACTAACAGATACATGTGAAATAAGACAGGAGTGTGACTGGGATTCTTACTGCCTAAAGACTGGATTATGAAGACAACTACTACTAGAAATGTAACTCACTGGATTCTGACAAAGCAGATTGATGATCTGAACTTCAAAGATAACATTGCCATCCTGTCCCAAATTAAAATGTCTATTTCATTATGACTAGCTCGACCAGGTTTCCCCTACATACATACATTTAAAAGATCCAGATACAATTCAATTACCTTATTATGTATGTGAGTTATTCGCTGTTTCTTTGGTAAAGTCAGTCAAGCCTGCTGTGTCAACGTGAAAACATCTAAATCACATAACATTCTAATAGTTAGTTAGTTAGTCGACAGATCATCCTCGTTGCACATCGAACCATTCAGTCCATAAGTGCTCGGATCCCCTCCTCAGCAAATCCCGCAGCGTGTAGCGGCTAACGACGCCAGTTCTGTGTTGGTTTATCAATCTTCTTTGGCTTCCTGCGTAGTGTTCTTGTTTGGCCACCCCTCTTTTAATTTGCTGCTCCCGCAGTCTGGCCATTGTTGTAGATTCACAGTCATCACTTGGTTCTCGCAAAAGTCTCACTTCTCGTAGAGCATTCAGAATGTCAGCCTGGTCCATGGCGCGTCCGCCCTCCACAGTAGCCTCACCTGCGAGCTTGTCAGCCCGCTCATTTCCTTGTACTCCCGCATGACCTGGCACGAAGATGAAACTAATCTTTGCCAGCCGAGACCGCTTCAGAGGCAGCAACCACTCTCTTCGGATCGACCCCTCCTCTATCCTCTTGATCATGTTCATTGAGTCGCTAAGGAAACAAGCCCTAGTGAATGTCTGTGTCTCGAGCCATGTTATTGCTTTACTTACTGCCATGACTTCCATGGTCAGGCTACTTGTGGTTTCAGTGAAAGCACCAGAGTCCTCCTTCACAATTCTCCCTCCGGCCCGAGCTGTAAAGGCCCATGAGCTTCTCACATGTCGGACGACCGACCCATCTGTGTAGATGACCGCGTCACCGTCTAGCGAATTCTCGAAAATCAACGCTTGTACTTCAGCCTCAACAGCAGCCGGATTTTCTTGTCTGCATTTTCTATCTAGTTGGATGCAAACTGAAAGGATGTGCAGAAGTCTGTTGGCACTTGCACCCACTCCTCGCCAGGTTCTAAGTCCTCAAGTGAACACACCTGTTGAAGAATGTCTTCGGCTTGACCCATCCACGACCGTCCTCTTTTTAACCTGCTGCCCTTCACCTTCCTAATTTCACTATGCAGTGGATGTTGTGTGTTTGCGTTAATTTTGAGGTAGGCGCGTGCCCTGCAAACTTGTATTCTCTCTTCAATGGTTGGAAAATCAAGAAGGTAGCGCATCGCCCTGCATGCTGTATCTCTTGTACATCCAAGAATAATGCGCATTGCTTCATTCTGTATCCTTTCCATCCTTTCTATCTGCTTATGGCTGAGAGTCAGGATTGCCATTGCATACTCCAAAACAGACATGACCAGCCCCTCGTACAGAAGACATAGATGGCGCTGCCTCACAGTTTGCTGCCGCCATCACCCGCATCGCTGCCAAACCCTGCTTGGCCTTTGTTATCACCTGGTCTATGTGCACATTATAAGCAAGGCTTTGATCAAACCGTATTCCCAGGTAATTCATTGCCTGCGTTCTTTCCACCGTCTCTGAACACAGCATTACAGTTGGTGTTGGATTGTTGACAATATATAATGACATTCTAATATAACATTCTAATAAAGACTTTCAATCCAACCTTCATGCACATAAAACTCACCATCTTCTCCTTTGTTGGCTGGTTTGCTGTACATGGCATTGAGTGGAAACCCTGGTTCTCCTGGGATTGGAAAATTGGAGATACCAAGGGTGTACATCTCCTTATCTCCCTGACTTCTTGATGAGCACTACAACAAAAAGTATGTGGATCTTCAATACCCATTAAAATACCAGTCAGAGACATATATCATCATCATGTGGCCTGCCAACTGATGTAGGTTTCATGTCTTTCCACAGACTGTGGTCCTTGGTGTTCTAGATCAACCCTGCTAGTGATATTTCTCCATGCCACCATCTCAGTCACTCCAGCATCATTTCTCTTGGTCTATTCTGCCTCCTTTACCCAGTGAGATTACCAGCTGTCACAATGTTTTCCAATGCTTCTCTTCTCATGACCAAAGAATGCAAGACAATTATATGTATTACATCTGCATTATTTGAAACAGGTCTACAACCTCAAGTATGAAGATGGATGTGGGTGCAGTCACTGTGGTTTTGAGGTGCATAACGGGTTCATGAGTAACCACAGTATCAGATTCTCAGTCTATATTGCATAAAAGTTAAAAATGAAAAGATGTGGCATGAGTGGATATCAAGTATAGACAATTTTCTCTTACAAAAAAATTACTGGATATAATGCCAGAGTCATGCTGGAATGTGAGGTAACAAGCAGATCTGTTGGCTTCAAGAAAAGCAACAGGTGACGTTTAAAAGAGTCATTTACTTTTTAAAAAAACACCATGAAAATGTCATAAACCCAAAACTCATACTTTGATTAGAAACATGTGTTTGGGAGTCCTCTGATAGACTGAGTTTTAACTGAAGTCCAAATCACTGGCGTTGCACATTCAGCAAGTAAACCATTTCGGCCACATGAAAGACATAACACTCTTATAAAAACCATACTAGATGGTAAGTGAAGACAAGCAAGCAAGAGTTAGACTACAATACAAGTGGGAAGATATCAATGTTGTCTACCATTTGCTGGCTTGCCTTCAACCTTACCCTCCAGTATGGTTTTAAAAAAAAAGTTGTCTTTTAACGTGACCAAAATATTTCACTTGCCTCGTTTTTATTTCTTTCATCAACTCTCTTTTCATTCCCAGTTTTTCTAGAACTTCTGTATTTGATTGTTTTTGTTTTCATGAAATATGTATGAAATATTCTTCTGTATATCCACATCTCCAGGGCTTCTATTCGACTTTCTTATTGCTTTTTCATTGTCCAGGCTTCCATGCCATACAGTAGAGTTGAATATATGTAATATTTGACAATTCTCATTTTTAATGCATTGTTACTCTCACTAGATGTTAATACTGATTTCTCATCTCATCTCATCTCATCATGTTCCTCTTGTACCTTGCGGTGTCGAGGTGAAGTATAAACTTCGTGAGAGTGCCCGGTTATGGGCTTCGTATATCGACATTCCCATGGATTCTGTTATTCCCTCAGTCCAATGTTTACGTGGTCGGCCTCTTCCTCTGTTTCCATCTGGTCTGTACATCATTGCTTGTTGTGGCATGCTGTTGACTGGTAGCCTACTTGCATGGCCAAACCATTTGACTTGCTGCTTTCTAATAAAATCTAGAGCAGCTTTAACCCCTACTTTATTCCTGATTTCTTCATTTCTGATCTTATCTCTTCTTGATACGTTGAGTATTCTTCTCAGGAACCTCATTTCTGTTGTTGTGATTTTTCTTTTCTCTGTTTCTGTCATTGTCCAGGTTTGGCATTGGTAGCACAGAGTTGGTAGGAAGATTGTGTTGTAAAGTGCTTTCTTAGTAGTTATTGATACATGTTTGTTCTTTAGTATTGGTGCCATTTGTCTAATGAGTTGGTTTGCCTTATTGCACCTATTTTCGATCTCGTCTTCTGATTTGCCATTTGATAATATTATACTTCCTAGGTACTTGAAGCTCTTTACTTGTTTCAAGGGATGTTCGTTTAGGTGAATTGTTGCTGTTTGTTCTTCTTTAGTTATAGTCATTACCTCTGTTTTGCTTGTGCTAATTTTCATGTTATGTTCCCTACACATTTCGTTTAGACTATTCATGTGGTCTTGTAATTCAGCTTCTGATTTTGCTATTAGTGCTTGGTCGTCCGCAAACAGGAGTTCTCTAATGGTTAGATTTGCAGATGGTTCTTCTTCTGTGTTCTCGTCATGCGGTATTCTTGCTGTCTCTGCTTGGCTGGTTTCTTTACATATGTTGTCTATATATGTTATGAACAAGAGAGGGGACAGGACACAACCTTGTCGTACTCCAGATCTTATGGTGAAGGGTTCTCTTATGGTGAAGGGTTCTGATTTCATGCTGTTGAAAACATTTTTGGCCATTTCTAATCTCTTTTTGATTTCTGTTTCACTTCTGCCATCATCATGTCTAAGATAGGAGAAACTGGTGATGTATATACGTACAACAACAATCAAGATTGCTTTTGAAGTCAACTTTCTAACCACCCATCCATTCACTCATTGTGTCGATGAACAAAGACATTATCTAAACAGTACTTACTCGTTGTAGCTTCTTAAGGCACTCACTGATGTACAGAGTGATGTAGATGAGTGTCCTGTCAGCCTCACTCTGAAAACAAACAATGCTAGTCATCGAGATGTTTACTGTGATAGTGTTGGAACAATTCCTACAGGATAAAATGACTTCATTTCTGGACAGATACAATTTGTGGAGGATAAGACAGATTCAAGTCCTGGAGGATAAGAAGATTCAATTCTTAAAGGATACAACATACAGACATTGGAGGATAAAACCACTTAAATGGGTTAACTGCAAGAGTATTGACTTCACTGCACTGGGTTCTATCCCTTTAGTCCAGTCTTCTTTTCACAGAGTGCCTGCCAATACAACAGCACGGAACACAAACTCAATGGCTACAGAGACGACCCCCAGGGACCTCAGAAAAAATTGCACCCGTGAACCAAACAATAAAGTCCAGAAGTACATAGCAAGAGGCAGACAATAAGACAGACAGACCAATTCCTAGAGGATAAGACATTCATTCCTAGAGGACAAGACAGAACAGATTTCTGGAGGAGAAAGCAGACTTCACATTACATAACAATAGACAACCTCTCTTGGTCTGAAGGCATTGCTGGCATGTAAATTCTGTAGACCATGCTGACAGCAATAAATTTAGCATCTTCAAAAAAAAAAAAAAAAAAACATTAGCATCCACAGAAACACATCTAGGTTTGTTCGGAGTGCAGTGACATTTCTTCTTGTAAGATAATGACCTTTTCCACGCCTCAATATGTATGAGGTATATGGTGATATAAATGTGGTCAGTATCACACCTAGTGTCAGGTCTTAATCAGATATGACTGAGCAATTGTACAACAGAAGACGGTACTACCTGCTTTCTGTTAGCACCGAGTATTGGACGGAGCTCACCAAACCCACTCCACATCGTTTCAACGGCTTTGGGCGGAGGAGCGCAATTGGGAGGGTACAAACCTTACCTTAGGGTGAGGAAATGCAACCTAAAGACTAAGTGTCATGGCAGGGAAGACTAGGCCCTAAGCCTTGGTCAGCAACTGGTCTAGGATCAGAGCTCCAGCAGGCAGAAGTTAGAGCATTGCTTTGCTGATCCAGCAGCTTCTGCAACTTGTCTTGTTCCAGATGTATTGGGATAACCTTTCCTCTGGCGTAAACTATACAGGCCGAGAGAGGGATCATGCTGCATGGGTAACACATGGTCTCTACAATTGAGCCAAGGCTTTGTACTCAGGAGAGATATACCTAATTGTGCCCTTTTTGAAGCACAATGTAACAAACTATCATCCGTCAAGGCAGCAAGGTACCAGTCAGTCAGTCAATATCACACTAGCCACCTTTCCTTCTCACAACATTTCCTGGTATCCATTTTTGGCTGGGTCAACTTGGCAGCCCAGTCAAATTTTAAAAAATCTCAACGAGGATCTGAACCCATGACCAAAGGGCAGGTAGACAAGTGTACGCGACCATCACATTACCATCTGTTAACTAATAAATAATAATTTTAAAAGGAAGGATAATCTCTTTATTTTGTTAATATGCTTGCAAACTAGAATTAATTCAAGTGCGATTCAAATTAATGTGGTCCTCATTATTTGTTGCATGCTCTTTACAGGTATTCTCAATCAACCCCAGCATTCACCGACTGTTTGTAATTTTCTAGACAATTTTACATTAAATAGTTTGCCATTGCCTTCTGAATGGTCAACACTCATATCGTTGTGAAAATCAATGGAATGTAATCCCAAATCGCTTGTGGCTATCTTCAAACATGGTGTGTCAGGATTGTGCAAGTGAGTTCACTATAAGCCAGAGATGCTAAGTGAAGTATAAAACTAAATACAAATTTAGCATTCCACACATGCTACATACCTTGATTTCGTAGTTGCGAAAGAAAATATTGGCCTTGAAGAAATATATCGCCTCATCTACGATGTCAAAGTCAGATGCTGTATTGGCAGGAAAGGAATTAAATTGAAATATATGAACACCAATGTGGCAACTAAAATATTTGTTTATGTAAAATAGTTACTGCAATGCACAACAAATTAGAAGAATATTCAAGAATTTTCATTTCCCCCTTTTTTGTTGCTGACATCACTGCTGTAATAAAAACAAAATGTAATAGGCCTATTTCAAACCCTTGAGATGTGTTGGGTATATGGTGCCCCATGATTGTAGACCAACCAGCACTTACTGCGTGACATGGTCAATGTCAAGCCAACCAACCTCCTGTCTATGCAACACTAAATAATTATTATTGTTCAGCCGTTCAATGACAAACATTTCTTGTAAAATAAACTAAATGTTGACTACTGGCACCCTGCTGTCTTGACAGACGATAGTTTGTAAGATTGTGCTTTAAAAAGACATAATAACTACAACCCATGGGGGGAACCAGGGATGGAGCTATACCTCACCATAGCACAAAGCCTGGGCTGATCTGTAGAGACCATGTGTTGCCCATGCAGCATAATCCCTCTCTCAGCTGGTCTAGTTTACTCCATAGGAAAGGCAACAGCACTCGCCAGTCTATCAAGAAGTCATTAGTTTGGCAGTGGGTAAAATTTGGATGTTTCCTGAGCTCTTAGGTCGACCCAGCCTAAACTGGGCACCAAGAATGTCTTGGGCAGCAAAGGTGGCCCGTGTGATACTGACCTCATCACCCACTGAGTGTGCATTGGTCTATGAAAATATGGGTCTAGCAATGGGTGCCTGAAAGCGTGAATAGGATCCTTTTTTTAATATAAGAGTATAACCAGGTAATGCACAGCACATATGAGAGGTGCGTTAAAGAGATTAGAATAAAAATCGTTATGGTGAAGGTAGCCTATTACAAGATGGAAAACATACTGATCAATTAAAAAAAACATATCAATTGCAATGGGAAAAAGAGTGTTGAAGTGCTACATAGAACCTGTACTTTTGTATGAATGTGAAATGTGGACTATGAGCAGACAAGCTGAAAACATGTAATGGCTGTGGAAATATGGTTTCTGAGGAATGCAAAGAATACCATGGATAGATAGAAAAACCAATGAGCAAGTCCCTACAAGAAGCAGATTAAAACCATAAACTGATTAGAGAAATTAGATGTAGACAGTCAAAATATTTTCGACATATTATGTCATGTCATTTACTGCCAATATAGTGCCTTGCGGTGTATGGTGGGTGGGGGGGGGGGGGGGGGGGGGGTCTCGAGCCTAAGGAATTAAGGCTGCCTGGCTAGTGCAGTCACAGCGAACTGTGCAGGTTAGAGTTTTCTTTTTGCCCCTGAAAGGAAAAAAAAAACCCCAACTTACCGAGGATTTGAACCTGGGTCTCCCGAAAGAGAATCTGATGTTCTAGCCACTCAGCCAGCCGCATATCACGTTATGAGAAGAAATAAATTAGAAAACTTGGTGACACTGGAAAGATTGAGGGGAAAAGAACAAAGGGAAGGCAGAGAAGTAAATACCTGGATGGCTTGGCCATGTGGTATGACTGAGACAAGAACACAGAGTTGATCCACGACTCTGGTGACCGTGTAAGATGGTGAAATATGACCGCCCACACATGTCACATAATGATGATGATGATGTGGATTGGTTAGAATTAAGCCAAGGTTGGTAATGTTTCCACCACAGGTTTTAGGTATTTCATTGTTAAAAAACTCCAACTCAGTGCTCACTGGGATTTATGGATGAAGTGGTTAGCATAGACTGACCACTCAACCTCTCATAATTTTGGTGGTACATATCTATTTCATAAGGTGGTTCAGCATTGGTATAATGAGATAAAGAAAAGAACCTAATCTCAAAGGAGATTAAATTGATTGATTTAAATGACTGCTTCAAACATCATAAGGTAGAGATGTTGATCGTTCCAGTTGCGCACTGGTTATAAACACGCCATATTCTTCCTCTCATATCAGACCTACGCTGGGTTCCAAATGTTGCTGTATGTAGCCGAGGCGTGGTGTTGGGGTGAGTGCCCAACATTGCTTAAATACCTCAATGGCTCGTGAATACATAACCTATGCAGCAAAAGTCCAACTCCTGGCCTTCACGCGGCGGACCTGTTTAAACTAACAGGAGAAGGGGCGACGGCGAATCTCTGGCGCAGGAAAATAACCAGTATGCTCTAGATGTGTATGCACGTACATGCATGCGCAGACAGGTGTGTGCGCGTGTACACATCTACACTCGAGTGAGACTACAGTCTGCTCTAGCAAAGAAAGGTGCTGAAGTCGGAGGCAAATAGCCAAGAGGCGCACCACAGAATCACGCAAAATGAAATATGTCGACTACTGCTAATCGTTATGGTGCTCGCCCTGCTTTGGACCCCCAGGCAGGTGCAGTGCCGGGCCCTATGTCTCGAAAGGGTCCAACCCCAACTACTGGAGGTCCTTCTCAGATGTCCTGTGGAGCCAGGGAACATGAGAATAGGATGACTGGCCTTACCAAACGAAGACTTAAAATAATGCACTGGAATGCGGAGGGAGTCAGCAACAAAAAAATAGAATTAGAAAAAATCTTGGACCAAGAAAAAGTAAGCATATGTTGCTTGCAAGAAACTCACCTCAATGAAAATATAGCCTTTCAAAATCAGAGGCTACCAGTGTTACCGATCTGACCGAAAGGACAGGCGAAAAGGTGGGATACTGACCCTTGTAAGAAATAACATCATGGCTTCCCAAATCAAAGTCTACATGGAAGGGGCTGAGTATCAGACACTTAAACTTAAGACAGGTAATACAGATCTACATCTGATCAATTACTACTGTCCAAGTGACCGCCCACAGGCACTGGACACACTACCACTAAAAGAAAAAATGATTGTGTCTGGCGATTTCAACAGCCACTCACAGAGCTGGGGCTATGATCACATGGACCAGAGAGGAGAGAGACTGGAAGACTGGCAGGATGAGAATAGATTCATGTTGATTAACAAGCCGTCCGACCCACATACTTTCTACTCGAGATCATGGCACTCTACAACTACACCTGACCTGGCTTTTCATTCACCAGACCTGGAGTGGAACATTACACGAATTGTTGGGAAACAACTTGGTGGCAGTGACCATCGGCCAGTCTTTCTAACCGTAGAAAATGAGCTTGTAAGTGAAAGCAGCACCCTCTCGAGGTGGAACTACAAGAAAGCAGACTGGGCAATCTACAAGCATCGCACCAGCATATTGGTTAGAAACCTGGACACTGAGAAAGACATAAATAAAGTAGTTGAAGAGTTTGGGAAATGCATACTACAGGCAGCGCGAGAAACAGTACCAAGAGGAGCCCGTAAACAATATAAACCCTACTGGAGTAGTGAACTGGAAACAGTTGCATAATGATGTTGAAGTGTGTAGAAAGCAAGCAGAGGCCACACCCAGCCAAGAGCACCACAATAAATTCCAGCATGCAAAAGCCAAATTTCAAAGGGCCAAGCTGCAGGCTAGACGGAAAAGCTGGCAGGAGAAAACGGAGTCTCTGAACTTTGAAAGAGACTCAAGGAAATTGTGGAAGCTAATAAAACAGCTTAATGACGAGGGCACAGGGAGAAACTCAAAAATTGCGCTACATAAAGATGGAAAAATCTTAACAAGAAAGCAAGCAGCTGACCATTTTGCGGACTCATTCGCACAAGATAGCAATATCAAAATTAGTCCAGAGAAACAACAAGAGATTCGAGAGAAACGACAACATACAGGACAGAAGGAAATAGTACATGAGGTTCTGGAGGCACCCATCACAATCAGCGAACTGGAGCTAGCCATATCAAAACTGAAAATGAGAAAGTCACCAGGAGCTGATGGTATCTCCAATGAAATGATCAGGAACCTAGGAACAGAGGCCAAAACAAAGCTGTTGCAGATCTTCAATAACAGCTGGACCTTAGGCAGTGTTCCACAAGCCTGGAGAGAAGCAATCATGATACCCCTCCTAAAATCAGGGAAAGATGTTCCATTGCCTCTAGCTACAGACCAATTAGCCTCACCAGCTGTCTCTGCAAAACACTGGAGCGCATCATCAATCACAGACTGCAGTGGTACATTGAAAGTAAAAACATCCTTGTGCCACAGCAGGCTGGCTTTAGGCAGTGCTACTCTACGGAAGATCAGACAACCTACCTCTCTCAAGAAATTGAGGATGCATTCCAAGAGAAGAAGCTGGTGCTTGCGGCATGGATAGATCTGAAGAAAGCCTTTGACAAAGTCTGGAAAGAAGGTCTGATGAAGAAACTGAGAAACTGCAAAGTCAATGGAAGAATGTACAAATGGGTGAAAGCATACTTGCACAACAGAAGAGCCCGAGTACAGATAGACGGACTCAAGAGCAAGAAAGTACTACTGCGTCACGGTGTCCCCCAGGGCGGAGTCTTGTCCCCCACACTTTTTCTAATCTTCATCAATGATCTTGTTGCTCACCTACCGCATGAAATTAAAGCGGCAATGTACGCCGATGACCTGGTTCTATGGAGCACAAATGAATATGCATCAGTGGCCACCAGATTGCTACAAAGAGCTGTAGATACATTTGCTGCATGGGCAAATAGATGGTGTGTCAGCATAAACACTGACAAGTGCAGCACCACCCTATTTACCCTCTCTCCAAAACAAAAGGAAGGGATCATCCAGATAAATGGAACTCCCCTAAGAGAAGATAAAGAACCAACATACCTTGGAGTAACATTTGATGGCAAGCTGACATGGAGAAAGCACATCAACAAAGCAGTAGCAAAAGCCAGAAGGAAAATAGCCATCCTGAGAAAGCTAAGTGGAACCACATGGGGAGCCAGTACGAAAATACTTAGCAAAGTTTACCAACAGAGCATACGACCACACCTGGAATATGGGTCAACTGCGTGGTGTTCAGCATCAAAAACCACACTACAAGAGCTGGACAAGGTGCAAAATCAAGCACTTAGAGTCACCACAGGAGGGATGAGATCAACCCCTATAGTGGAAATGGAGAAGATGGGGAGGACACAGGCACTGAGTGAGCGCAGAGATACGAAACGCTAATACAAGCAGAAAAGTTCCTCAGCTTGCCAGGCCACCCTATGAAGAACAGATTTGAAAACCTAGCTATGGGGCGGTTGAAAAGAAGTAGTTTTATCCACCAGGCCAAACGACTCTGCAGAGAAACCACTGATCTGCCCACAGTTGGTATCCCCCTAACAACTATTTCAGAGCGAACTCCATGGAAAGATGAGCATAGACTGTCGTTACAAATCCAGACAAAAGTGAGAGGAATATTTGACAAGGAAGAACAGAACAGTGTGCAGCGCAGAACAGCCACTCTCAGCTTCCTTGATGAAGAATACCCACAGGATCTCTGGATCCGAGTCTACACAGATGGGTCAGCACAAAATGCTGTTCGAAATGGAGGAGCGGGAGTGTACATAGAATACCCAAATAATACTAGGGACACAGCCAGAGTACCGACAGGAAAGTACTGCCATAACTATGATGCCGAAATTGAGGCAATCGAGATAGCAACAGAGAAATTACTAAATAACAGCAATGGTACACAACCTGTGGTGCTACTAACAGATGCAAAATCAGTACCCGAGGCGCTCCTCTCTGGGAAATTGCCAGTACTAAGGACACTACTTTCTGAACTTAGCAGTCAGCATAAAGTCACCATACAGTGGATACCATCCCACTGTGGAGTACCCGGAAACGACAGAGCTGATCAATTGGCTAAGGAAGGAGCCAAAGAAGAACAGCCTGATGTGCCCGTTACATACCACCAAAAGAAAAGAATGATCAAATCAGTCAGAAAGCCACCAAAACCTGCTCAAGATGACTACCACGTTATGGACAGACCAGAACAAGTCATTATTCTGCGCCTCAGAACAGGACACAATAGATTACGCAACCACATGTATACAAAATTCAAGATTGGTGAAACAGCCATGTGCACATGTGGATTGGCGTCGCAGACAGCAGAGCACATACTCCAAGACTGCCCAAAATATAACATATCTAGGCAAACCTTCTGGCCTAGAGAGACGACAGTGGAAGATAAACTCTATGGACCACTGTGTGAACTGAAAAAAAACAGTTCAATTCATGCAAGAGACGACATTGCAGATATAGACATATTTCAAGCGAACGAAAGAAGAAGAAGAAGAAGACCTACGCTTAAATCCAAATTCACGCATCCTCAAATATTATACAAGTAGCCTTCAGAGGTAGAAACATCCAAGCAGCTGGTGGACATTTCTACCTGATGCCTGAATTTACAGTCATTTTCTTAGCATGTATTTGCAATAACAAAAAAACAAAACAAAAACCAAATGATATGCTGACTCCTGAATTATGTTTAGTTTTTCTATCACTGGTAGTCTTTAGAAGGTTATCCATGAGTGTCCTCATACTATTTGCATTCTTCTGCTTAACCCTTGTAAAATAGAGGCGTCAATGCTTGGTATTCATTCACGCTATAAATGTCTGTATTGAATTTTACACAATCACGCCTGACATATATTACCAGAGTTGGCTACCCACAGAAGATTATAAACATCCTTAAAAGGATATGAATGTTATGAGTTTAAAATGAAGACTCTCATATGTATCTTACTATCTTTAGGAGCCGGACCCTTATACTGTGTCCGCACAGGCAGCAACGCCATGTTGCCGATCAGCTTGGGAGGGTTTAAGAACTGTGAGTGGTAGGCCTGTCAGGAGAATAAACAGAAATATATGTTCAAGTCAATTCATTAAGTAAATCTGTGTGCTACTGGTATTGAGTTCCAATCATACCTCTCCACTGTGCAATGATATCAACCTTCTTGACTTTGGTACTTGTATTTCATACACTGTTTGCTTTCTGGTAAAGGATAACTTTCATGCACACAGATATCTCTATAACTGCTCCAGCCTCCCCCTATTTGTCACACATGAAGAACTTAAGCATAATGCATGGATTCAAATGTCTGTATATAAAAGAATAAGACGTGTTATAAATGTTCTTATTTGGGTTAGTTTTAACAATTTCTAGAATCTAGTGGAGGTGTGACCTATTTGTTTTGTTTCCCATCACTGAAGCAGTTTTAACGTGCACAATGCACATGGGTCTTCTGATTTTCTGATCTAGTCTGAGAAAGCTAGACATACAATCCTGCGCCTGGATCAGGGGAAGTCATTAATTGAACAAGATCTGCTGAGTTAGAGGCAAACACTGAACCCCTAAACTATTCAGCCTCATTCTACTCCCATTACATTTATCTATTCTGTCTTAATTGTTTGTCTTAACTCATGTCCCAGAATATTATTCACGTAATAACTTATGGAAGCTGCAGTATCAGCCAGACGCCCACCTGCTATAATGGTGGTCTTGGGTTTGATCCTCACCAAGGCGGTTTCAGATTTAAAAATAAAGTGCGACTCAGGCTCCCAGGTCGACTCAGCATAACATGGCTACCAGGAAATGTCCTGGGAAATAAAAGCGACTAGTGTGATACTGACCACATCACCCTTTGACTTCCAGTTGGTCTATACAAGTACGGGTCTTCTTCTTCTTTGCGTTCATATGGAGTGTTTTTTCAGACGTGATTGCGGAGAGTTGTTACGCACCCTTGGGCCAACTCATCCAACTTCTGCGTGCGTTTTTGACCAGGTTAGCATTCCTGGGAGACTCTCACTTTTGTAGTACTGTCTACATACCAGCTGGTCAAGTTGAAACAGTCGAAGACTTCACGGTCATCCCTCAAGGGAAGGCAGGGACAGTCTATGGCATTTTCCGCCATCCAGGGTGGCATCCATAGTTGCAGAGCCGACACATAGCGCCCTGGTGCTGGGCTCACCGAGGGAATTGTCACGTCCTGCTCATGCCTGCTTTAATTCCTCACTTCAATATATTGGGCATTTCGTTCGTCTCGGGCCGCTCCCGCACAAACCAGACCGGTCTGCAGACGGTATCCACTTAGCGAGTTTTTGATTCGGACATGTGTTTGTAGCTGTGCCTGGGGACAATATAGTCAGAGCATGACTCTATAGTTCTGGGCACGACAGACATTCAGAAACTTAGTCAAGAGTTGTTCCGGACACGAGCTATTTGGAAAACTAGTTAGTCAGAGTTGTTCCTAGCATGAAAGACATTTCACTCGGACGTTTTATGCATTGTGCCTGATTTATTTGCACTCATAGGCCAGCACATCCGACTTCAGCAGGCATCTTTACGGGTTTGCCTTCCTGGGGTTTCGAAAGACGTTAGACTTTTATTGCTGTGGTGTCGCCCAATCTCAGCTGGTCAAGGTAGAACGGTCAACAACATCACGGTCAACCTTCAAGGGAAGACAGGGGCAGACCATGGACATTCCCCCGCTATCCAACGAGGCTTCCATAATTGCAGAGCCGGCACATATTGCTCTGAGACTGGGCTCACCCAAGGAGTTGCCACGTCCTGCTCATGTCTGCTTTAATTCCTCACTTCCATGTATTGGGCATTTCGCTTGCCACTGGACGCTCAAGCACACACCAGGAATGGTCAGTCTGCGGGCGACATCCACTAGGTAAGATTTTGCTTCGGACTTCGGACCATGCAATGGGTTCGCTAGACAAGCGTTCCATTTCGAGTTATCGAGACGTTTTTCCACCTTTGGCTACACTCTCTGTGAATATAGGTACAGACATTTTTCGTAACCATTTTGTGCGACTTTTTCAACCTTTTGTACTCGCTCATGAGGTAGGCTACATGTGCTGCCGGCTCAGCACCTTACCTCCGTGCACCAGTGAGCGAGAAACGGCCACACCCTCTCATTTGTGGATCCCTCACATCCCCCAGCTGAGAGCCTTCGAACAAGTATCTGAACTGAGCATGTAGCGTGCTCAGCATCTCACCTCTAGTTTTCGGTAGGTGGGTATCGGCCTGACTCTCACATCCGAGGGTTTATGGCTTAGAGGCGTTCAGCCATATCCCTCAAATGGGAGCCTTAGAGTATGTGTCTAGATCATGAATTAGCGGCATCGTGCACCTGATTTAGACTTTGACTGCTATCCTCAGTCTACCTGCAGAGCAGCAGGTTGTGTCTTGCTTAGTCTGGTCCCTATCCCAAGGCCTGTCCGACATGTAGTTTTGCTTCCATCAACAATGCTCTTGGGGTTACTGGGACACGCAAGGCCCCCCCCCCCACCGTGACAAGGTGGAGACACACTGGGGGTGGGGGGGGGGCAAGTACGGGTCTAACCCCATATGCTTAATGCACCTGCGGCGTGTAAAAAGGGACCTTTGTTTTTTTTTTTTTTTTTCTCTTTTACGTAAATTATGTCACAACCAGTTTTTACAATAGAGTAACCTGTGCTCACCATTCCCTCAACTACTTCAGTCCCAGAATGCTACTACTGTTACTGTCATTCCTTCCGAGACAAAGAATGAATTTAAAAAAAAAAAAAAAAAAAAAAAAAAACACCAGAACTAGACCTAAAACACAATGACAGGTAAAACAACAGATGTTGCGGCCAAAGTCTTCATCAGCACACAAACAACAAGCACATGCGGATACAACTAGATGAAAAACTCTACATGAAAATAAAGATATGTTTATGACCATTCTGGAAAAAAAAGAAGATATATAATGTTATAAATATTCTATTGTGGGTAAGGTTTCACAATTGTAACAATTTTGTCTTCTAGCGAACCAAATATACTAAGCTAAACATATATTACCGTAAAACAGAAATAGTTGAACAAAATAAATAAAAGTCATAAAGAAAGGGGCGTAGACGTACTAACTACTTTGATTCCTTGTCTTACTTACACATTTAATGATTTATTGCTACAATACACATTACAGGATAGACGCTTTACGTACTGACATGATAAACATATAAATTATAATCAATTTAAAAATTGGCTTTGAAACAGGTGTAGGGTGTCGATATGGCTTTCCCGAGTGTTAAAGTTAAACTAACTAAGACTAGGTGATACCAGAAATGAAGACTGCCGGTCAGCATCACAAATTTTAAGAAATCAGATGAGACATCGAACCATCTTGTGTAGATATTTGAATGTAACAACAAAATGCAGATTTCAAATAACGAATCCACTATAGATTGTTGCCAACGTTATGTTACAAACAAGAAATCATTTTCTTAAACATGTAACTGTTTATTTACTTACCGGCATTTTAGAAATGAATGTTTTCCTTCCTGCTCGCCCCGACTTCCTCAACTGGCAAATCCCTGCCGTTAGTCACACTTCCGGTAGGCCAACCATGTCGGCTGCTACAGGTTTCCGGTGACTAGTCGAACAGTGTACCATGAACATTGTCCTGGTCTGCTCTCTCTCTCTCTCTCTCTCTCTCTCTCTCTCTCTCTCTCTCTCTCTCTCTCTCTCTCTCTCTCTGTATGTGTGTGTGTGTGTGTGTAGAGAGTTCTGCTCGTCCATTCATTCATTCGTCTGTCTGTATATCCATCCATACATTCGTCAATCCATTTGTTTATGTGTCTGTCTGTCAATCGATCGATCTATTCACCTATCTGCATGTCTGCCTGTCTGTCCGTTCATCCCCCGGCCTACGTAGTTAAGTACGTAACAATACTAACATATACATATATACTAGCATACCCGGCCCGGCTTCGCCCAGTCCCTGGTGGGGAGCATCTAATTTAATTCATATAAGTAGTCATATAAGTTCTCGTTCCCGTTCCCGACTATCTGTCTGTCTGTTTGTCTGTCTCTCTGTCTGTCTGTCTGTCTGACCCGGCCCGGCATCGCCCAGCACCTGATGGAGAGCATCTAATTTAATTCATATAATTAGTCATATAAGTTCCCGTTCCCGACTATCTGTCTGTCTGTCTGTCTGACCCGGCCCGGCTTCGCCCAACCCCTGATGGGGAGCATCTCATTTAATTCATATAAGTTCCCGTTCCCGACTGTCTGTCTGTCTGTCTGTCTGTCCCTCCCTCCCTGTCTGTCTGTCTGTCTGTCTGTCTGTCTGTCTGTCTGTCTGTCTGTCTGTCTGTCTGTCTGTCTGTCTAATCATTTATTGGATGCGGTTAGAACAAACTTAGATAAACGAAGACCAACTTACAAAAAGCATTAGAAAGAGCACTTGAAAGATCTTTACATATTCCCCCAACAATTAACTTGGGTAAATGGAGCGGTGGCAGCAGCAGCAGAAGAAGAAGGAAAAGGAGGAGTAGGAGGAAGGTGGAGGAAGAGGGTGGAGGAGGGAGGAGGAGGGAGGAAGAGATAGGCGGGGAGAGGAGGAGGAGTAGGGAGGAATAGGAGGGAGGAGGAGGGATTAGGAGGAGGAGGGGGGAAAGAGGAGGAGGAGGGAGGAGGAGGGAGGAAGAGGGAGGAGGAGGAAGGAGGAGGAAGAGGGAGGAGGAGGAGGAGAGAGGAGGAGGAGTAGAGAGGAGAAGGAGGAAGGAGGAGGGAGGAGGAGAAGGAAGGAGGAGGAAGAGGGAGGAGGGGGAGGAGGAGGGAGGAGGAAGAGGGAGGAGGAAGAGGGAGAAGGAGGGAGAAGGAGGAGGGAGAAGGAGGGAGGAGGAGACCGCAGGAGGAGGAGGAGGAAGGAGAGAGAGGGAGGAGGAGGAAGGAGGAGGAGGAGGGAGGAGGTGGAGGGAGAAGGAGGAGGGAGGAAGAGGTAGAAGGAGGAGGGAGAAAGAGGAGGGAGGAGGGAGGAGGGGGAGAAGGAGGAGGAGGAAGAATGATGAGATGGGAGGAGGAGGAAGAGGGAGGAGGAGGGATGTGGAGGAAGGAGGAAGAGGGAGGAGGAGGGAGGAGGAGAAGGGAGGAAAAGGGAGGAGGGAGGAGGAGAGAGGAGGAGGAGGAGGGAGGAGGGAGGAGGAAGAGGGAGGAGGAGGGAGGAGGAAGAGATAGGCGGAGAGAGGAGGAGGAGGGAGGAGAAGGGAGGAGGAGGAGGAGTAGGGAAAAAAAAGAGGGAGGAGGAGGGGGGAAAGGGGAGGAGGAGGAGGGAGGAGGAGGAAGGAGGAGGAAGAGGGAGGAGGAGGAAGGAGGAGGAAGGAGGAGGAGAGAGGAGGAGGTATTAGGAGGAGGGAGAAGGAGGATGGAGGAGGGAGGAGGAGGAGGAGGGAGGAGGAGAACGCAGGAGGAGGAGGGGGAGGAGGAGGAGGGAGAGGCTGAAGGAGGGAGGAGGAGGAGAGGAAGAGGAGGAGAGGAAGAGAAGGGAGAAGGAGGGAGGAGGAGAACGTAGGAAGAAGAGGAGGAGGGAGGAGGGAGAGGGAGGAGGAGGAGGGAGGAGGAGGGAGGAGGAGGAGAGAGGAGGAGGAGGAAGGAGGTGGCGGGAGAAGGAGGAAGAGGGAGAAGGAGGAAGGAGGAGGGGGAGAAGGATGAGGAGGAAGAATGATGAGGAGGGAGGAGGAGGAAGAGGGAGGAGGAGGGATGGGTAGGAGGGAGGAGGAGGGAGGAGGTAGAGGGAGGAGGAGAAGGGAGGAGGGAGGAGGAGAGAGGAGGAGAGAGGAGGAGGAGGGAGGAGGTAGGAGGAAGATGGAGGAGGGAGGAGGAAGAGATAGGCGGAGAGAGGAGGAGGAGGGAGGAGGAGTAAGGAGGAGAGTAGGGAGGAATATGAGGGAGGAGGAGGGAGGAGGAGGGATTAGGAGGAAGGGGGAAGAGGAGAAGGAGGAGGAGGAGGGAGGAGGAGGAAAAGGGAGGAGGAAGGAAGAGGAGGAAGGAAGAGGAGGAAGGAGGAGGAAGGAGGAGAAGAGAGGAGGAGGAGGAAGAGAGAGGAGGAGGAGGTATTAGGAGGAGGGAGAAGGAGGAGGGAGGAGGAGGGAGAGGGAGGAGGAGGAGGGAGCAGGAAGAGGGAGAATGATCGAGAAGGAGGAGGAGGAAGGAGGAGGAGGAGGAGGGAGGAGGAGAACGCAGGAGGAGGAGGGGGAGGAGGCAGTAGGGAGGAGGGAGAGGGAGAAGGAGGAGAAGAGGGAGGAGGAGGAGAGAGGAGGAGGAGGAAGGAGGGGAGGGAGGAGGTGGAGGAGGAAGAGTAGAAGGAGGAGGGAGAAGGAGGAGGGAGGAGGGAGGAGAAGGAGAAAGAGGAATGATGAGGAGGGAGGAGGAGTAAGAGTGAGTAGGAGGGATGTGGAGGAAGGAGGTGGAGGGAGGAGGAGGGAGGAGGTAGAGGGAGGAGGAGAAGGGAGGAAAAGGGAGGAGGAGAGAGGAGGAGGAGGGAGGAGGTAGGAGGAAAAGGAAGGCGGAGGGAGGAGGAGGAAGAGGGAGGAGGAGGAAGAGGTTGGAGGAGGATTGAGGATGAAGAGGCGGGAGAGGGAGGAGGGGAGGGGAAGAGGATAGGAGGAGGGGAGAGGAGGAAGAGGGATGTGGAGGAAGGAGGAGGAGGGATCAGGTAGAGGGAGGAGGAGGAGGGAGGAAAAGGGAGGAGGGAGGAGGAGAGAGGAGGAGGTAGGAGGAGGAAGAGGGAGGAGGAGGAGGAGGAGGAGGATGGAGGAGGGAGAGGGGGAGGGGAAGAGGAAGAGGGTAGGAATTGGAGGAGGGAGGAGGAGAAGGGAGGAGGAGGGAGGAGGGGAAGGAGGGAGAAGGAGGGGAGAGGAGGAGGAGGCGGAGGGAGAAGGAGGAAGGAGTAGGAGGGAGAAGGATGGAGGAGGAAGGGAGAGGAAGAGGGAGAAGGAGGAGGGAGGAGGAGGGGGAGGAGGAAGAGGAGGGGGAGGAGGAGGGTTGAGGGAGGAGGTAGAGGAGGAGGTAGAGGGAGGAGGAGGGAGGAGGAGAAGAGAGGAGGAGGGAGTTCGCCATTCTGAATTCATACTCGTCTAGATTCTGTGATTTCGGTTCTTCCATTGATTGTTCTTCCCTTTTACATGACTGTAGATAACTTCCTTACACATAAAAAGATGAATTGTTATTGATATTGCCGTGGCATGGAGACATATATATCAGCTGCAGAGTTGATCCAGAAAACCATAGACTGAGATCTATGGAGAACCATGAACGCCTACGCCAGCCGGCACGGCACTTGATGATGATGATGATTGCCGTGTGACGATTCTGTGTAGTCACGTCATTTTCTTCGCTTTTCATGGCGTTTTGGTTCGGGGATTCTTTCATCATCATCATCATATATTTACGTACGTATTTAGGGAGGGGGAGGAGGGAGGAGGAGGAAGAAGAAACAAAAATATGACAGTTGGCAGCACTGGATTGACTATAATAAAGCGATTGAATATATATAAAGCGATGTCTGTCTGTAAGTATGTTGTTTAACGGTCCATCCGATTGAGATGAAATTTTCTACACGTCTTCTTCTCATTCCGGTGCTGCCAACTGTCGTAGTTTGTTAGTGTACAAACAGTTATTTACGTAATAAAATTTAATATTATAATTTTCATTATAATTTATATATAGCAAGGGGACATAACTTTTAATAGCATTGCTATGTATGTAAAATTGTTGCATATTTCTCAAATAGGTGGGCATTTTCGCTACAGTTATCTACAGGCATATGCGTTATAATCCTCCTCCACCTCCCCCCCTCCTCCCTCACTGTCCTCCTCCTCCCTACTCCTCCTCCCCCCTCCTCCCCTCCTCCTCCTCTCCTCCTCCTCTCCCACTCCTCCTCCCCCCTCCTCCTCCTCCTCTCCTCCTCTCCTTCCACCGCTTATGGGAATGTCCCGAATGCTGTGATGTCGGTTCCTAAATCAACCAATCAATCAACAGCTTTACCGCAGTTCCACCAAATTTTATTCATATTGTACATACTTACATACGGGATAATTCAATTTTAATCATTGTAAACAGTAGTGTCAGATTTTCCACGTGCGGGATAATTCCAATTTCAATTCCAATTCTCAAAACAAAAATCCCAAATTTGGCCTCGTTCAACCTGCTTCATCAGCGTCGGTTATTGTTGAGGTCCGTGGTTTTTGTGGGTTCATTCACCCTAATTCTTGTCTTGTGAGTCCTATCTCGGACTGATTATGTTGGTTTGTGTCTGTGACATCAGCTGGGGGATCGGTCGGCGGTCCTTTGTGCTCGTCTGTTCTTGTGATTTTCTTTGTTGGTGTAGGCTCCTGGCTCGTCTGGCTTGACTGGCTGCAGTTCTTATAAGGACTTTTTATTAGGTCTTACTCTTTTAGTCTCATTTTTTGTGTATTTTCTGTAGGAGCTTTTCGACGTTTCTATTTTCCTCCTTGTGCCTTTTTTCTTCTTCGAGTTTGAGCTTCTGTTGCCATTCGATTTTTCCTCCGCGCTCAGCCATGGTTTTCTCTCTCCGTCTTCTATGTAGTACGAGTAGTCGGTATCACATTCCAAGTGTCTAGTTGGGTATTCTACCGGTCTCCTGATTTTTTTTTGGTTTCTTCTTTTCTCTTTCAATCCAGTACCTTTTGAATTCCTGGTGTCTGAGTTTCTCAATCCTTGCCGACTCTCGTAGCTCCTCCAAGGTAGGCCACCGGGGCCTCTCCGTGTCGTCCTCAGGGTGCTCGTCTCGGTTTTCTTCGGATGTCTGGCGGGATATTGTCGTGGCTGGGTTGCTGGCTTTGTCTAGCGGTTCCGGCTCGGTCTCTTGTTGGATGTCATCTTGCGGTTTCTCTGTGTGCTTTTCTGTTTCTTGTGCTGGTTTGTTTTGGGTTGGCTCCCTTTCAGTTGTTAGAATTTCTCTTACCGCTTTGATGTCTCGCAGAATCTCTTCATTTATCTTTGTCATCTGCCTCATATTCTCCACCTCTTGTTTGATGTCCCGCTGGATCTCCTTTATTTCGGCAAGAAGTTTCCCATTGTCGCTGGTTGGTGCCGATGTTTGCAGTAGCTTGACTTGCTTCTTTAACTCCTCAATCTGGCTTTGCAGTTGCTCTTTCTCGGCTTGTGAGATGCATGTTGCTATCTCGCACCTCCGTATTGCTTCGTTGTATGGTGTCTTTGTGGTGATGGCGATCTTCAAGACGTCTCTGTGTCTTTGCAGGTACGGGCAGCCCAGGTATCTTGCTCCATGTTTACCCAGGCAGTTGGCGCACTTTCTTTTGTTGTTGGGTGCTCGGAAGTCCGTGTCCAGCTTGGCCAGCGGACACTCCTTGAAGGCGTGGTGATCGGCGCAGTATCGACAGATTTCCGTCTTACTGCGACATGTTGCTCTGCTGTGGCCGGCCCTCTGGCATCTTGAACATTGATTGACTCTTGGGATGAATCTCTCTGGCTGTTGTATTTTCTTGCTGATTGATACTGTGGTCGGCATTTCGCTGCCCTCCGACGTTACCACTGCCAAGGTTGTAGGTATCTTGGAGTAGGTGAGGAGCCGCTCCGCCTTCAAGAATCGGATGTGAAGATTCTCTTCTCGTAGCTGCTTCAGGATTTCTTCATCTGTTAGCTCCACTTGAATCCGCTTGACAACCCATCGGACTGTTTTTGAGTCGGTGTTCCCGGCTCTGGTGTCTTTCTCCTCCTTCTTCTCTGTTGTCTTGATTCTTGTCTGTGTTGGGCTGTCGATCTTCTCCCTCGTGGTAGCTTCAGTAATAGCTGTAGTATCAGGCTCTTTGATGCAGCTAGCAGGTAGGCTCCCCACGTTCTTCTTGTTGTTGTCGGCTCCCACGATGTATATCTTGGCTACCGCGTGTTTCTTGTTGTTGGACTTTGCACGTGACATTTTCCCGCGTATCAGGCTTCTTGACAGAATAAGGCGACTTGGCTTGTTAGCGCTCGCAGTGCGAAATGACGACGCACACGTGCGGGATGATTATGTTTCTTCACTTTAAATAGTAGAGCCAACCTTTCCAGGGCACCAGTCTGCATTGTTTCATTTCCTCCGATGAATTGACCATATGCTAGCAGAATAAATTCCATCGCAGAACAATGTCATACTCCACATATTACTGCATACATTGTTTTTCCATTGGTCGTTCCTGTTGTTTCATATGAATAAAATTTGGTGGAACTGCGTTAAAGCTATCATAAACAAGCTGCTTAAGTCCATCATACCCCCATAACTCTTTCTTGATGAAAAAACCTGTTCCTAATTCATGTTTATTTTGGATGTTTCCTCCATATTTTACAATCATTCCATTTTGCTCTAAAGTACCCTCTCCTGGCCACCTTATTTCTTGAATTGCTGTTAATTGTTATATCCATTTGATATTCAACCAGCTCCCGGGTTAGTTCTTCAGCCGCTCCAGCTCGATATAATGTCCGTACATTCCATGTTCCAAATCTCAAGAGTCCTTTAACGTTCCGAGGTAGTTGTCCAAATAAGTCAGTCCGAATTCGAGGCTTATGTATCTGTTTTGTAACAAAATAGTTTTTTGTTTTTTTTTTACAAAGTTGGGGATGTTAACACCACGCTTCAACTGGAGGACTAGGGTGTTTCTCTTTGTCTGTTCTCTACCCTTTGTTTGCTGTTAGTAAGAATAATAAATATGCATGAGTTAGAAATTCAGAAATTTATAGTCATAGTATTATCAGTAAGTGTTTTTAAAAAAAAACTTGATCGTAAACCATGCGTTCGACGATGCATCCATGGATAGTAATGGATACTAAGATGGAACTTTTGACTGTCGAGGCTATATGTGCCGAATGGCTGACAGTGCTAACGGGAAACATGTCATAGAGACATGTCGGTTACAGGATTCAATGTATAAATATAATACTCGACCACTTAATAGTTTTATCGTACAGTACACATAGATATTAATGTCTGTAATTGTTGGTTACATGATTGATTGATGTTGAAACAACATTTTCAATCAACTGATTATTGTTTATTAGGTAGCTGATTGATTAATTGATTGATACATAAAATATATTTGATTAAATGCTATAAATTATAAAGATTAATAATAAGTTATAAATGTCAATTATTATACTCACTTTGCATTGATTGATTATATCTGAATGCATTAATAGAATTCATTTCATGACATTGTGATTTATTAAGTTAAAATGGAATTTCTAAGATGGATAATATAATATTATTGATTGGTTATTTCATTATATATATATATATATATATATATATATATATATATATATATATATATATATATATATATATATATATATATATATATATATATATATATATATATATAATATATATATATATATTTACTTGTTCTGAATTTGGTTTAACAATTAACAAAAAGAAGACAGATTATGTCACAAGGTGCACATGGTGTACCATCAATCTTTATTGACGACACCGAACTGGAGATAGTAGACCATTTTACATATCTAGGAACAGAGGTAAATAGCAAATTATCCCTCGATCATGAAATCAACATCAGGATTGGCAAGGCAGCAACAACAATGAACATGTTAGCAAAAAGAGTCTGGGAGAACAGGAAGCTTACTGCCAAAACAAAAGTCCTCGTCTACCAAGCCTGTGTCCTTATTACTCTTCTTTATGGCAGTGAAACCTGGACAACTTACTCACGCCAAGAGAAACGTTTAAACAGCTTTCATATGCGGTGTCTGCGAAGAATACTTGGTATTAAGTGGCAAGACAAAATCACAAATACTGAAGTATTGGAAAGATCAGGTTGTGTGACGGTGTATTCCATGCTCAGTCTTCGTAGACTTAGATGGATAGGACATGTTAGGAGGATGGATGATGTTAGAATACCAAAGGACATCTTTTTTGGTGAATTACAGACGGGTAGGAGATCTCAGGGTCGGCCTCTACTACGATACAAAGATGTGTGTAAGCGGGACATGATTGATACAGGCATTGATAATGCACATTGGGAGCAAGTCGCCGCTGAACGTGTTGCATGGAGGGCAACTATCAGAAATGGAATAAAGACAAAGGAGAAAATGATTGCAGATAAAGCACACACAGAGCGTGAGAGACGTAAGATGGTGCAAAATGGTGGAAATGACCATGTTTTCACATGCATCTACTGTGGGCAAACATTTGCAGCAAGAATTGGCCTTACCAGCCACACTCGCCTACCGCCATGGGTCGTAGTTATTAAACCTTTTTGAAGCACAATGTACCAAACTATCGTCTGTCAAGACGGAAAGGTGCCAATGCAAATATATATATATATATATATATATATATATAGCATTGAAAAATAATAATGGTCACTTATAAGAGAGATAGACAAATCACATACCAGTATGCATTAGTGAGTACATGTGAGAGCAAGACATTTCCAAACCCCACACGTACCTTCACCCAGAGCACAATGGCTGGTAGAGGGATGTAAGATGCTCGTGCAAATGCATGGAAGAAGGACCTGTATGAGGATGTCCAAGGGGCACCGAATTTCATGGCAGTTAGACGTCAGCTCTCCGAATACAAAGGAGGCTGAGTCTACACGACGTCCACGTGAGGATGGATGTGTAAGTTTATGTCCCCCATATAATATACATAATGGTTTTTTTTTTTCTGTTTTGATGAGTGTTGGAGTATCCACGTTTCACATATCATTGCAATGCGTATATATGGGTGAGCTTAAAATGTTAGAATCATGCTATGTCTATTACGGTCATGTTGCATTTTTGTAAAATATAATTCACCCATGAGATACCTTGAAAATTATGTATGGTTAGATACGCTAAGATCATATGTTTAACAGATCATGATTATTAGAAGCATGATTTAGAATTCAAACATCACATTTATAGTTAAATTGAATAAAGAAAAAGTAAAGAAGTATTAAACCTTATTGGAAGGATTATATATGTGTATTTATTAGTTGGAACAAGATATTTATAGATTCTTGTCTTTTCAGATTTTCAAGTTATAGTTCCAGATAACAGACAACCCAAGATTAATTAGATATTATAATCATGATTTAAATACTTATGCATAATTGAATAAAGTTGAATTAGTTAGAATAACAGAATACTATATATATTAGACCAAATAAAGAACAATAAAAAAAATAAATTTACTCGGTGCCAACATTTTTTATTTTACTGGCCCGCCGGTATATGCCATGACTAGGTTTTATAGAGTTATAAAGGTCATGGCATTGTTCATAACGAAAAGTTCGGGATGTACGGTGAGACCATGCAAAGTTCTCCGCAATAAGCGTTGGTCACAAAAGCTTAAAATGCGCCCGAGTCGCTCCATGAAAGAACGTAGCAATCCCTTCATGATCAGTTTCGGTTGAGCCACGGTCGAGTTTGGACCTGGTCCCATTGCAAGTAGCAATGGTCAAAGCTTATGCGGCTACTAAATTGTTAAAGTGTTATTGTATAAGTGTTAGTTAGTTTCGTCGAACAAGTGTGCCATGTTCATAGACGAACATAATTTGGTAAAACGTCTGCTAAGTTGAGTTGTTAATAGTTGCGTTTTATCCGTCATAGTTGAGTTGGTACAAAAACAAAAGGTAACTGGTATATGTGGCTAACCATCATGGTGAGATATGAACACTGACCACTTCATTATAAGAAGTCGTCAATGTGCAGCCAGAAGAAGTAAACGAGATTAAGAAAAGGAATGCATATTAAACATAACTTTCAAGGAGTTGGAAGAGAAAGTAATTATGTAAAACTCAGGCAGCCCTCAGATAATAACGTATTCACCACGCATGAGTTGCATATACACGGTGGAGACCACAGACAGCTCCGTGACACTCACTAGACAATATAAATAAAAACTCATATCGATTTTGGCATTCATAGACGTTGGAGAAGTTAGTTAGTTAGTTAGTCGACAGATCATCCTCATTGCATATCGAACCATTCAGTCCATAAGTGCTCGGATCTCCTCCTCAGCAAATCCCGCAGCGTGGAGCGGCTAACAACACCAGTTCTGTGTTGGTTTATCAATCTTCTTTGGCTTCCTGCGTAGTGTTCTTGTTTGGTCACCCCTATTTTAATTTGCTGTTCTCGCAGTCTGGCCATGGTTGTAGATTCACAGTCATCACTTGGTTCTCGCAAAAGTCTTACTTCTCGTAGAGCATTCAGAATGTCAGCCTGGTCCATGGCGCGTCCGCCCTCCACAGTAGCCTCACCTGCGAGCTTGTCAGCCCGCTCATTTCCTTGTACTCCCGCATGCCCTGGCACGAAGATGAAACTAATCTTTGCCAGCCGAGACCGCTCCAGAGACAGCAACCATTCTCTTCGGATCCACCCCACCTCTATCCTCTTGATCATGCTCATTGAGTCGCTAAGGAAACATGCCCTAGTGAATGTCTGTGTCTCGAGCCATGTTATTGCTTTACTTACTGCCATGACTTCCATAGTCAGACTACTTGTGGTCTCAGTAAAAGCACCAGATTCCTCCTTAACAATTCTCCCTCCGGCCCGAGCTGTAAAGGCCAATGAGCTTCTCACATGTCGGACGACCGACCCATCTGTGTAGATGACAGCATCACCGTCTAGCGAATTCTCGAAAATCAACGCTTGTACTTCAGCCTCCACAGCAGCCGGATTTTCTTGTCTGCATTTTCTATCTAGTTGGATGCAAACTGAAAAGGATGTGCAGAAATCTGTTGGCACTTGTACCCACTCCTCGCCAGGTTCTAAGTCCTCAAGTGAACACACCTGTTGAAGAATGTCTTCGGCTTGACCCATCCACGACCGTCCTCTTTTTAACCTGCTGCCCTTCACCTTCATAATTTCACTATGCAGTGGATGTTGTGTGTTTGCGTTAACTCTGAGGTAGGCGCGTGCTCTGCAAACTTGTATTCTGTCTTCAATGGTTGGAAAATCAAGAAGGTAGCGCATCGCCCTGCATGCTGTATCTCTTGTACATCCAAGAATAATGCGCATAGCTTCATTCTGTATCCTTTCCATCCTTTCTATCTGCTTACGGCTGAGAGTCAGGATTGCCATCGCATACTCAAAAACAGACATGACCAGCCCCTCGTACAGAAGACATAGATGGCGCTGCTCACAGTTTGCTGCCGCCATCACCCGCATCGCAGCCAAACCCCGCTTGGCCTTTGTTATCACCTGGTCTATGTGCTCATTATAAGCAAGGCTTCGATCAAACCGTATCCCCAGGTAATTCATTGCCTGCGTTCTTTCCACCGTCTCTGAACACAGCTTTACAGTTGGTGTTGGAGTGTTGACAATATGATTATTCAACGAGAACCAAGTCACTGTTGCCTTTGTTGGGTTGACCATTGCCCCAGCTTCATCACACCAAGTACTTATGCGATTGAGTTCGGTTTGTAGTTCCACAGCAACCTGATCTCTATCCTTACCCTGACGATACACTAAAACATCATCGGCATATGACAATGTCCTACCAGGTCCAGTGATCTGCTCACTGGTGATTCTCACTGTGTAGGCGTTGAACAGTACCGGAGATAATGGTGATCCCTGTGGTAGGCCAGGATATATTGTTGTTGGTTCCGAAGTCCAACTGCCACATCTAAAAACTACTTTCCGTTGGAAGAGGGCTGCAGCGATCCAACTAAGGAGGAATGGACTTATTTTGAGTTCAAGAAGCTGAAGCATTAAAAAATCCAATGGTACTCTGTTGTACGCGTCCTCAAGATCAATCGCTGCAGCAAAGGTTTCAATGCCTGAGTGGAAACCTTCATAGACATCATGGGCAAAAACTGCTGCATTGGTCCAGGTTTCTCTTTTTGGACGGTACCCACCCAGGGTAGGTGGGAAAACACCTTGCCTCTCTAGCTGGCTTGATATTTTCCTGGCAATTAACTTCTCCAGCAGCTTGCCTATTGTATTCTGCATGGTTATAACTCGATATCCCTGAATTTTTGTATGGCCTTTGCCAGGCTTCTGCAAGGGAATCAGATAGCTGTGTAACCACTCCTCCTTGATGCTAGCACTCCTTATACTGTTGTTGTACATGTCTGCTAGTTTCTCTAGCTCGTTGTCGGTACACCTATTGATGTCGTCGTATCTTATGCCATCAGGCCCTGGAGCACTGTTTTTTGATCGTCGAAGCACAGCCTTGATTTCTTTCACTGTCACTGTGTCTTCATCCTAAGTGTTCTGGGTCTTGCACCTGTCTGGGGTAGCCTCCTTGGCAAGATTTCGGCCTCCCATGTATGTCTGGTTGCTCTGCTTTAGATAGCGTTCAAAGAGGGCTTTGCCCTTGTCCTCGTCAGTCCTCTGCCAGATGAGGTTAGCACCTTGGAAGTCAGAAATGCTCTTATTCTTGACTACCCCATTCATGCTTTTATGTAGTCGCCAGAACAATTTCAGTGACTTGTCTGTGCTTACTCTTTGACACACCTCTGCCCATTTTCACTTTTAACCAACTTGACTAGTTTTTTGAAATAGCTTACTTTTGTGTGCATCTCTCTTTCTAAGTGCATGCAGGGACTAGGATGGCCAGCTCTGTTCTTCTTGGCATTTTGCCATTTCCTTACAGCACTACGCTTATCTACCCAATTCTTCTCCACCTCAAAATTCCACCAAGGTGGCTGCTCCCTGCTTTTTTTCCTGCCCTGAAACTGTCTGCGCTTGTCACGTCTTATTTTACTCACCACATCTTGTCCTGTACTGTCATACTGGAAAGTCTTGACCGTTAGCTTGTGCTGCCTGGTTCTGCCTTTCTCCACTAATATGCTGCAAGGTTGGTGGTCGCTGCCGTGGTGTCCTAGGATACCCCATCTACACACTGTAGTGAGTAAAGGAGAAACCAGCGCCAGATCAATAGCACTGTCCTCATCGCCTGGACGGCTTGCTGTCCTGGTGACACAGCCACTGTTGATTCAAACCACGTCAATGGTTTCAAGTGCAGTCTCGAGCTCCTCCCCCTGTGTGTTGGAGAAGAAAGTAGAGACTAGAGGAAGCACTAGAAAACATAAATAAACACACATGTAATTTTTGGCGCTCTTAGAAGTAGAAGAATGAAGCAAAAACTAGAGGACTCACTAGACAATATAAATAAACATGCATATAATTTTTGTGTGTTCATAGGCGTAGAAGTGGAAAGTGTTGTTGTTTGTCCATCAAGAATGATGATGACAATTCATTTCATCCAGTCTGGTTGAAAGTATGGAGCCGTGAGTTCTAAAATGGCTGATAAGGCCTATTTTGGCTTGAAATGTTCTTTGACAATGTGGTCAAAGAATGCTTGACGTTCCAGGAGGAGGATCTCATGCAGTGGTTTTTCTGTCCAGCCTTTTCTTTACAGTCTTACAGTTCTGGTTGCTTCACAAGTGACTGCACCCTTATTTAATGTCTTTAGCAGCTGTCTCCCAGATGTCAAGATGAATTCCAGAAGCTTTCAGTGAGATTTTCAGAGAGGCGTTTCCTCTTGCTGCCTTGGGAGCGTTCACTACAACGCAGCTCACCGCAAAAAAATTTGTTTAAGGAGCCTGTGATCTGGCAAACGAGTTAAGTGACCAGCCCAGCGAATCTGATTTTTCATTAGTAGAGTGTGGATACTGGGCATGGACGCTCTTTATAGAACTTCAGTGTCTGGGATCTTGTCTTGCCATTTATTCTTCAATAGCTTCCTAAGGCAGACTGTGTGGAAGTGGTTTAATTTCCTAGCATGTCGCTGATAAACAGTCCATGTTTCACAAGCATATAGCAGTGTGGATAATACAACTGCTTTATAGACTTTCAGCTTTGTTTGCAGGCTTATTCCATTTCTGTCCCATAATTCTTGTACATGCTGCCAAAGGCCGTGCTGGCCTTGGAGATTCTTGCATTCACTTCGTCATCAATTGTGGCAGATTGTGACACAGTGCTGCTAAGATAGGTGAATTTGTCCACAACACTTAGTCTATGGCCATTCACCTTTATATTCGACACGGTGTGATTATTCCCTGGAGTTGGCTGGTACATAACTACAGTCTTCTTCAAATGATACTGAGCCCAAAGTTGGCACAGGCATGTGAGAAAGCTGAAACATTATGTTGCATGTCTGCCTCTGAGTTGACATATAGAGAGCAATCATCAGCAAGCAGCAGTTCTCTGACGGTGTCGCTGTTAGTTTTTGTTTTGGCATTCAACCTTCTTAGATTTAACAACTTTCCATGCATGCGGAAGATGATGTCTATTCTAATGTCGTTGTTCTCGAAGGCATTCATCAACATGGCTGAAAACATGAGGCTGAACAGTGTTGGTGCCAGGACACAGCCGTGCTTCACTCCATTGGTGACAGGAAGGGGCTCAGCCAGTTCACCATTTTCCTGTACTCTTGCCTGCATACCATCATGAAATAGCCGCACTATTTGGACAAACTTTCGTGGACAGCCATATTTTGCCATAATCTTCCACAGTCCTTCTCTGCTGACTGTATCAAAAGCCCTGGTAAGGTCAATGAAAGCGGAGAACATTTAATAATTATGTTCCTGACATTTCTCTTGCAGCTGGTTTGCAGCGAAAATCATGACAACAATTCGTCGTTCTTTTCTGAATCCACATTGACTCTCAGGAAGAAGACCTTAGTCGACATGGGCCGTGAGGCGATTGGGAAGAATTCTGGCGAGTATCTTCCCTGCGATTGGGAGCAAAGAGATACCTCGGTGGTTGTCACAGGATTGGCGGTTTCCTTTACATTAGTAAAGGTGGACTATTAACGCGTCCTTGAAATCTTGTGGCATGGTCTCGTTCACCCATATGTTTGTAAAGACTTGGTGAAGCTGCTCTATTAGGACCGGCCAGTAGTAGGAGACACGCAATTTAAGTATTATTTTAGGACTTTAGACCTTCGTGGTGACGTCATATTTTACTATACAAAAGTCATGATCCTATGCTCTGACGTCAGCAAACTGGATCCTTCGGCGACCACATTTTTTAAAAATTGGCGGGTATTTTCTTGGGTCTGGGTGACCACTTCCGGTTGTCGTGATGACTACTTCCGGTCCCCGGGCGGTGGCGGCGGCGGCAGTGGCAGTGGCGGCGGGGTGGTGGTGGCGGGTTCGAGCCCAGTGTGTGTGTGTTGTGTGTGTGTGTGTGTGTGTGTGTGTGTGGTATGATAGAACTCCAGTCATGTAGATAGCGATCCCCTTCTATGCAGAGACCTAAATCCAATATATGACAGAAAATGATTTATTCCATCACTCGAGCTAACCCGAGTATCCACAGTTGGATGATGAATAAACTTTTGTACGCTTCAGCAGAAATCCCGACCCATGTATCAACATTAAGTGCTTGGTGAAAATCTGGTTTAAAAATATACTAGCCACGCAAACATTATTATTAAAAATTAACCCTAAAACACATAATAACGGTTAAATTTCTTGTATGTTTAGTTGAGAATAGTTACGTCAATAAAAAAACTACGAATCTCAATTAATAACAATGATAACTTACCAAGATAATCATAAAAATATGTAATATTATTAAACCACACAATTATACCCCCTTAATTCAAAAAAAGTAATCAGGGGGAGAGTAGTCATGGCTCTTGACTCAAACAGAAGTAATAAGCTCCCCTGACCGCTAGATTTCGCGAGAAATACAATGGCCAGCGACAGTCGTACGAGATTATCCGATACCAGTGAACCAGAACGCCTAGGGCATTTTCAATTAACGTCAATGGCCTTCAATGCTTATCGCAGATAGAGATAAGAAGACGTGGTACAACCGGGACTGAAGGGAATATTTGCTTGTCCCAGTGGGTAAGACATATATACGTACTTGCCTTGATGACTTGGTCACGCGGGATATGTGTGCGCGTCTGTGTGTGTGTGTGTGTATATGTGCGTGCATGCGCGCGGGTGTGCTAGCAATTACAGGAAATCGCAGTCAGTTCCAACATTCTGTGGAGCATTGTGTTTGGTGGGTAAGATTACTGCTGTCTTATTGAACGAATAGTAGTCATGTCACATGCATGTGTGAGTGTGTGTGTGTGCTATCAATTACAGGACGTCGCAGTCAACCCCAATATTGTTTGGTTGATCTTGTACCATCATGACAGCCGTGTGTGTGTGTGTTCGCATGTAGGCGTGTGTGTGTGCGTGCATGGGTGTACTGCCGAGTGTGTGTGCACGCGCGCGGGAGTGCTATCAATTACAGGACGTCGCAGTCAACCTCAATATACTATGGAGTTTCATGTGTGCTGGGCAAGTTTGCAATTGTCATTTTGAATGAACACCAGCCAGGTCATGTGCGTGTGAAGAGGGTGTATCAAAAACTGGTTGCCTATCTATTACAGGACGTCGCAGTCAGCCCCAACATTGTTTATGCAATGCATTTACACGACGTTGCAGACAGCCCCAACATTTATTGGTGCGCGTATTCCATCATGACATCCGTGTGTGTATGTGTGTGCGTGAGCGCACGCGTGTGTGCTATCAATTACAGGACGTCGCAGTCAACCTCAACATTCTATGGAGTTTCATGTGTGCTGGGCAAGTTTGCGATTCTCATTTTGAATGAACGACAACCATGTCATGTGCGTGTGAAGAGGGTGTATCAACAGCTAGTTGTCTATCTATTACAGGACGTCGCAGTCAGCCCCAATATTGCTTGGATGGTCGTGTGCCACCATGATTTGCCGTGTTATTTCACGACCAAGTCTACGCCTCGTACTAAAATTATGTGTCTATCTAGTACATAGCGTGGTCAAGGTGTAATGCAATGCATCTACAGGACGTCGCAGTCAGCCCCAGCATTGTTTGGTTGTTCGTGTGCCACCATGATTTGGCATGTCATGTCACAACCAAAGATATACCTCGTACTATAGTTGTGTCTGGCTATTACATACTGCAGTCAAGTTGTAATGCATTGCATTTACAGGACGATGCAGTCAGCCCCAACATTCATGCTTCTTGGAGAAGGTTGCCGTTGTCTTTCTGAACGACCGGCAACCATGATCTTCTGCAGTGTCTGTCAGCAGGATTACCATCACCGTCATCACCCACCACCACTAGCAAAAATCATCATCATCATCATCATCATCATCATCATCATCATCATCATCATCATCATCATCATCATCATCATCATCATCAGCTCATCATCATCATCAGCATCATCTGAGGGTGACCAACTGGGTGATTCATCACGGGGCTATGTCGGAGGAGTGAACGTACGTGAACGTGTTCAGACATGTCTTTGGGGGAAAACTGGACGATGACTCAGAGTGTACTGACAACATAACGATACAGTCGAGACACTTGGGTAATGCTCACACTCGATTAAATATGGAGCTGCTTCCGGTCATATGTCTAAGGTATATAATCGAAACACATGACTAAAACCTGTAAAGATGGCGTCGCACTCGATTGCATGTGTAAGGGTACAACCACGTGACTAAAACCGATCAAAATACTAGTATAATAAAGAGATATATGTTGCTAATCGCATACAACTGGAGTGGAGTATGTGCTCGGCTGGCTGCGACACCAATCAATACATGTACATGGCTGATTCATTAACCTGAATGTTTGTATACAGGTGGCCTATTCTGAGAGGCAGAATAATGTCTCGTTCTGATCTGTCCATAACAAGGTAGTCACCTTGAGCAAGTACTGTGGCTTTCTGGCTGACTTCGTCATTCATTTCTTTTGGTGGTATGTAACGGGTGGATCAGACTTATCTTATGCCACTCCTTCCGTAACCAATCGAACAGCGCTGGCGTGTCTGGGTACTCGACAGTGGGATGACAACCCTTGTATGGTGACCTTATGCCTACGGCTAAGTTCAGAAAGTAGTGTCCTTAGTACCGACAATGTCCCACAACGACGCCTCGAGCACTGATTTTTGCATTTGCCAATAGCAACTAATGATACAACCGAGACACGAGTGTAATGACCCAGTAGGTCAAAAACAGTAGTAATGGAAGAAACCAACGTGGAAACTAACCCACAAAATACCCCAGAAGGGGAAAGAAATTCGTTCTGGTGCATGTGTGGTCGGCGAGTGCCGCGACTAGAGATTGTCTTCTTCTGTCAACTGGTTGTTATATACACAGTCATTAGCGTATGACTATTTAATCTGTCTCGTGACAACGTCGACGTGGTCGAGAGCAAGTTGTGGATCGCTCTTCTAAGCAGCTGTTTGGGTTACATGCTACCAAACCCTAAAATATGAGCTTCTACGTGACATTACCGAGTAATGCTTCGCCGAACATGTTTCCCAAGAACACACCAGGTCACTATTGCGTCAAGTTACCGCAGACTATTGAGGTGAGTCAACATTTCGAAGTAAGAAAATGTGTTAACCTTTTGTTTCCTAATTTTCATAAATTTGATTGAAATGTGGCCAAATATTTTTTTCCCTTTTGGGTAACAGATTTTCTTACGTTTTGCAAGGTTTCCTACTTTTCATAATATTGGTTGATCTATTTCAGATTATGGTTGACAGTTTTTTCTACTTTGGTTAACCCGTTTCCTTAGTTTTGTTGAAATATTTATTGAATTTGTCACCAATATGTATCATTCTCTCATCACATGACAACTATATACACCGTAAACACTAACAAAAATTCAACAACCAAGACGTAATTATAATATATGCCTGTTTATTTTACAGTATTTCAAGTACATTTTACAGTATTTTAGTACATTTCTCAAGAATAAAAATGCATAATGTCATTATACGAAATGGATGATGTGATTTGAGGTGGTATACATAGTATCATCACAACGTTTTATTTTCACATACAAAGCTATACACATTGTCTGTTGTTTCTGGATTTCTACACGCCATTGTTTGAGAAGGTTGGTTTTTTCGGTTGGTAGCCTGGTATGTACATGTCACTTAGCATGTAATCATACAACTGGTCTCCTGCTTGGTGGGCTGCTATCTGAGTCTTGTAGATACCCGAGGCATCAATCATCTGAGTGTCGGGCACATCATGTCTTCGGAAAGTCTGGGGTTTCGTTGTACCACCCCGTATTTCACCATTATTCTAGGTCTGATCTCTTACGAACTCAAAAATGTAACGTCAGTACTGAAGTCCCGGTAGTGAATGCGACCTTTGTGCCCATATCAGTGGTTAGAAGTATTTCCACAGTGTCGAAGGAGTAACGATTCAGAGGTATGTAGTGAGGTTTGTCGTAGGCGCGAAACACTGAGGTCGAACGCTGATTCATGATAGGAACCGTCCTTAGTAGTGGGACCATGACATCTCTGACTGGTCTCGCCGCAATGAGATCGCAGTATACGTAGACATTTTGCAGGTCGTTATTCAGCTCTATCGCCCCTTCACCTTCAATTGTCTCTAGTATCTCTTGCAACTTCTCACTAAATGTAATAGTGGTTCCGGGTTCGAGTATTTTCACGATAACTTTCTTTGATGCATTATCGAAGTGGAATAGAACACAGAGCTGCTCGTCCACCTTCCGATCTTTCATTAGTCGATTCAGTGCAGCTATAAACGTCTCTGGTGAAATGTACAGTCCCGGGGGACACGACTTTCTTATCACTCTACCGTTTGGTGGGATGTATCTTAACCATACTTCATTCTCTAGCACATTGCAGTAGTAGTTGGGGAATTGAATTTCGGCCAGATCCACTTCGAAATGTTGACTCACCTCAATAGTCTGCGGTAACTTGACGCAATAGTGACCTGGTGTGTTCTTGGGAAACAATGTTCGGCGAAGCATTACTCGGTAATATCACGTAGAAGCTCATATTTTAGGGTTTGGTAGCATGTAACCCAAACAGCTGCTTAGAAGAGCGATCCACAACTTGCTCTCGACCACGTCGACGTTGTCACGAGACAGATTAAATAGTCATACGCTAATGACTGTGTATATAACAACCAGTTGACAGAAGAAGACAATCTCTAGTCGCGGCACTCGCCGACCACACATGCACCAGAACAAATTTCTTTCCCCTTCTGGGGTATTTTGTGGGTTAGTTTCCACGTTGGTTTCTTCCATTACTACTGTTTTTGACCTACTGGGTCATTACACTCGTGTCTCGGTTGTATCATTAGTTGCTATTGGCAAATGCAAAAATCAGTGCTCGAGGCGTTCGTTGTGGGACATTGTCGGTACTAAGGACACTACTTTCTGAACTTAGCCGTAGGCATAAGGTCACCATACAAGGGTTGTCATCCCACTGTCGAGTACCCAGACACGCCAGCGCTGTTCGATTGGTTACGGAAGGAGTGGAATAAGATAAGTCTGATCCACCCGTTACATACCACCAAAAGAAATGAATGACGAAGTCAGCCAGAAAGCCACAGTACTTGCTCAAGGTGACTACCTTGTTATGGACAGATCAGAACGAGACATTATTCTGCCTCTCAGAATAGGCCACCTGTATACAAACATTCAGGTTAATGAATCAGCCATGTACATGTATTGATTGGTGTCGCAGCCAGCCGAGCACATACTCCAGTTGTATGCGATTAGCAACATATATCTCTTTATTATACTAGTATTTTGATCGGATTTAGTCACGTGGTTGTACCCTTACACATGCAATCGAGTGCGACACCATCTTTACCGGTTTTAGTCATGTGTTTCGATTGTATACCATAGACATATGACCGGAAGCAGCGCCATATTTAATCGAGTGTGAGCATTACCCAAGTGTCTCGACTGTATCGTTATGCTGTCTGTACACTCTGAGTCATCGTCCAGTTTTCCCCAAAGACATGTCTGAACACTGTCAAAGATCTACACAGGAGCTTAGGGAGTTAAGACGGAGCTCTACGGAGAACACCAGACAGGAGAGACACAGGCACTATATTTAGCTTGACAACAGGACACACTCGTGTCAACTAAGAGGTCATTGAGTGCTTATGAGCGAGGGTTTCCCAAGAGTATAGGGAACTCGCTTCTCGACGAGTAACTGGAGAATACCATTTACTGTCGTTAACTGACCAAGCGTGCTGGGACTCTATGCACGCAAACTCGCCAGCGCACGGAGGACTGAATGTCCGTGGTTCAACGCGCAACTTGAAGCGTGCCTCAGACGGGGACAAGGACTGATAGAGAACAGACGTGTTCACTAGGAACCTTATATAGTTTATCAGCAATAGTGTTGGCTAGGCTTTAGATTCCAATTAGTTAATAGTATCATTAGTTTCACCTCTTCAATGCATCTGTGAAACATACCATGTTGTTGATTATCCATGAAGTATTCCGCTCGCAGAGCTTGTGTGTAAATAGCTCTAAATAAAAATGTATCCTTTTGTAAACCACACGAGTTATTGATTCGTGTTGTGCAAAAGTAGGGAGTCCTGAATTACCTGTCGCAAGTAGGTTGCTGACAAACACGTTCAAGAACGTTCACTCCGCTGACATAGCCCCGTGATGAATCACCCACGGTCACCCTCAGATGATGCTGATGATGATGATGAGCTGATGATGATGATGATGATGATGACGATTTTTGTTGTTGGTGGTGGTTGATGACGGTGATGGTAATCCTGCTGACAGACACCGCAGAAGATCATGGTTGCCGGTCGTTCAGAAAGACAACGGCAATCTTCTCCAAGAAGCATGAATGTTGGGACGGACTGCATCGTCCTGTAAATGTAATACATTACAACTTGACTGCAGTATGTAATAGCCAGACACAACTATAGTACGAGGTATATCTTTGGTTGTGAAATAACACGCCAAATCATGGTGGCACACGGACAAACAAACAATGCTGGGGCTGACTGCGACGTCCTGTAGATGCATTGCATTACACCTTGACCACGCTATGTACTAGATAGACACATAACTATAGTACGAGGCGTAGACTTGGTCGTGAAATAACACGGCAAATCATGGTGGCACACGACCATCCAAACAATATTGGGGCTGACTGCGACGTCCTGTAATAGATAGACAACTAGCTGTTGATACACCCTCTTCACACGCACATGACCTGATTGGCGTTCATTCAAAATGACAATTGCAAACTTGCACAGCACACATGAAACTCCACAGATTGGTGAGGTTGACTGCGACGTCCTGTAATTGATAGCACTTACGCGCGCGCACGCACACACAGACACACACACGGATGTCATAATGGTACACGCGCACCAATCAATGTTGGGGCTGTCTGCAATGTCCTGTAAATGCATTGCATAAACAATGTTGGGGCTGACTGCGACGTCCTGTAATAGATAGGCAACCAGTTTTTGATACACCCTCTTCACACGCACATGACCTGGCTGGTGTTCATTCAAAATGACAATTGCAAACTTGCCCAGCACACATGAAACTCCATAGTATATTGAGGTTGACTGCGACATCCTGTAATTGATAGCACACCCGCGCGCGTGCACACACACTCGGCAGTACACCCATGCACGCACACACACGCCTACATGCACACACACACACACACACACACACACACACACACACACACACACACACACACGGCTATCATGATGGTACAAGCGACGAATCATGATGGTTCATTCAAAATGACAATTGCAAACGACGAATCATGATGGTTTATTCAAAATGACAATTGCAAACTTGCCACACACTTGGCAGTACACCCACGCACGCACACACACGCCTACATGCACACACACACACACACACACACACACACACACACACACACACGGCTGTCACGATGGTACAAGCGACGAATCTTGATAGTTCTTTCAAAATGACAATTTCAATACAAGATCAACCAAACAATATTGGGGTTGACTGCGACGTCCTGTAATTGATCACACACACACAAACACACACAAACACACACATGCATGTGACATGACTACTGTTCTTTCAATAAGACAGCAGTAATCTTACCCACCAAACACATCACTCCACAGAATGTTGGGACTGACTGCGATGTCCTGTAATTGCTAGCACACCTGCGCGCGCGCACGCACACATATACATACACACAGACGCGCACACATATCCCGCGTGACCAAGTCATCAAGGCAAGTACGTATGTATGTCTTACCCACTGGGACAAGCAAATATTCCCTTCAGTCCCGGTTGTACCACGTCTTCTGATCTCTATCTGCGATAAGCATTGAAGGCCGTTGATGTTAACTGAAAATTCCCTAGGCGTTCTGCTTGACTGGTATCGGATAATCTCGTACGAATGTCGCTGGCCATTGTATTTCTCGCGAAATCTAGCGGTCAGGGGAGCTTATTACTTCTGTTTGAGTCAAGAGCCATGACTACTCTCCCCCTGGTTACTTTTTATAATTAAGGGGGTATAACTGTGTGGTTTAATAATATTACATATTTTTATGATTATCTTGGTAAGTTATCATTGTTATTAATTGAGATTCGTAGTTTATTTATTGACGTAACTATTCTCCACTAAACATACAACAAATGTAACCGTTATTATGTGTTTAGGGTTAATTTTTAATAATAATGTTTGCGTGGCTAGTATATTTTTAAACCAGATTTTCACCAAGCGCTTAATGTTGCTACATGGGTCGGGACTTCTGCTGAAGCGTACAAAAGTTTATTCATCATCCAACTGTGGATACTCGTGTTAGCTCGAGTGATGGAATAAATCATTTTCTGTCATATTGGATTTAGGTCTCCTGATAGAAGGAGATCGCTATCTACATGACTGGAGTTCGATCACACCACACACCTCACCACACACACACTGGGACTAGAATCCGCCACTGCCACCCTCGCCGCCACTGCCACCCCCGCCACCGCCCGGAAGTAGTCATCACGACAACCGGAAGTAGTCACCCAGACCCAAGAAAATACCCGCCAATTTTTAAAAAATGTGGTCGCCGAAGGATCCAGTTTGGTGACGTCAGAGCATAGGATCATGACTTTTGTATAGTAAAATATGACGTCACCACGAAGGACTAAAGTCCTAAAATAATACTTAAATTGCATGTCTCCTACTACTCCGGCCCACCTACCTTGTGTATCTCTGCTGGGATGGAATCAGGACCAAGCGCCTTTCCACTGGAAAGTTGCTGGATGGATTTGATTAGTTCCACTATGGTTGACAGGTCATCAAGTGTATCATTGGTGGGAACTTGAGGAAGGCAGTTGATTTAAGATGTTGCTGAAATGCTCTGCTCAGCGTTGAAGGATTTCTTTCTTATCGGTGACAAATCTTCCCCCATCTGCACTGAGGAAGGGAACTATGCCTGGTGATTGAGGACTGTAGACCGCTTTCAGTGAGTCGTAGACGTTTTTCATATCATGTCTGTCTGCAAAGCCTTGAATTTCATCAACTTTGTTGCTCAGCCAGGAGTCCCGCATATGCCGAAGTTTCTGCTGCACTACTCTCCGAATGTTATTACAGGCATCTGTTTTCTTATGTTAACTTCGGGTCATTCAAATGCGCCTTGAGGAGAAGCTGTTTCTCGACCATCAATTAGTTGATGCCTTCAGAATTTTCATCAAATCAGTCTTTATGCTTTCGGGAGGGGGGGGGGGGGGGGGGGGGGGGGGGGGAAGAAGACCCAAGATTTTCATAGCGATGTTGTAAATTATGTTCTTTAGGGCTCTCCAGTTTTCACATCCTGTTTAGCTGCAGCATTTAACTTTCAGGCAGTCTTCCGGCATGTTTTTCAAACGACAGATGCATCTTTTTGCTGTTTATGCGGGTGACAATTTAGTTTTATTTGCATTTTTACCCCTTGAGGACGCCGTGGTGGTTTGATGTGTATGATTATTTTCGAGATAATGAGACGATGGTCTGTCCAACATTCGGCACCACACATGGATTTTGTCACCTGAACGTCTTGTCTGTCACTCCTCCTGACGATGACATAGTCAATGAGGTGCCAGTGTTTCGAGCTATTGTGCATCCATGATGTCCTATTTCTCATGGGAAGATGAAAAATTGTGTTGGTGATCAGGAGATCGTGTTCGGCAGAGGTATGAAGGAGGAGGAGCCCATTGCTGTTACAATTTCCGACTCCGTAATTTCCAATGATGCCACTCCAAGAGGCGATGTCCTTGCCTACTCTGGCATTGAAGTCCCCAAGAAGTATAAGTTTGTCTCCTTTGGGAACATATGTTAATACGTCGTGCAGGTCTTCATAGAACTTGTTTTTTTGGCGTTAATATTCATTTGTCATGGTTGGTGCACAATGGTTACATGCTTCTTTCCTTTCAGCAGGGGTAACTTAATAATGAAAAGCCTCTCATTTATACCCTTCGGAAATTCAACTAGTTTGCCAACCAGGGCCGACTTATTGGCAAATCCCATACCGGATTAGCGTCTTTCATTGCTTTTCCGTCCGCTCCAGAAAAATGTGTAGCCGGCACCTACTTCACAGAATTGGCCTTCTTCTGCAAGTCGTGTCTCGCTCAAAGCTGCAATGTCGATGTTGCCCAGCTCTCTCCCAATCAATGCTATTCGTCTCTCTGGGCCCGACGCGACGTCTTTATCAAGTAGGGTGCGTACATTCCAAGTTCCAATTATCAAGGGAATATGGTTAGCTCTTTTAGCTTTACCTGTTTTTACTTTGTATGTCGACCGCAGTATATAGTCCCCACCAACCGCGGCTAGCTGGTTAGGTGATGGAGCAGACAATGTTTAGGGCACCTTTTCTATCCCCTTCCTCATGCTATGGAGGTGAGCAGCGCTTTCCCATAGAGGGCTGCTCAGTCGCTCAGGGGCCTGCCGAATCCCACTGCTGCTCCGGTCAGTAGAAGACGACCATATGGCCTGAGCCGCCTGTATACAGGTCTGCGACTACGGCTGCCAGCGAACCCACGCCTGCCGCTTCGCCGCTCGACCATCGCCACAGGGCTTGAAGGTGATATATAAAGTTGGATGAAGAATGACTTGCGCGATGAATTGAATTAAAGTGAGGAAGAGTTGCGCAATTCGTCGACCTCACTGAGTCCATCTGAATCCAGTAGCAAGACAAGTAAAAACGACTGGAGACGAATACAGGTGCAGTGGATGACCAGGGCGCTCTACGTGCCTTTCCGTGCTCATTACGTTCCACAACGCTTTGCAGGTAAACAACGTCTTGCCCGTTGAATCATCAGTGATTTCATCCGTGCAGTATGCCGAATCCTGTCTTCACATGCTGGGTAGCCATACCGTAGTTAACCGCTTGGTTTGACACCAAGCCTGGACCAGTGGGGGATAGGTCCTGAAGAGAACATGAGAGTCATCCTTACCAAAGGTACTACCAATGCCTGAAACCCCGTACCCTCCAGAAGAAGAAAGTAGAGATTAGATGACGCACTAGAGAACACAAATAAACACGCATGTATTGTTTGGCGCTTATAGAAGTTGAAGAAGAAAGTAAAGACTACATGACGCAGTGGACAACATAAAAATTGAAAGCTATAGTTATCTAACGTTTTAGGTGTCTAGTTGGTCATGCGTCGAAGTACACTTGTTCCTGCAGCGCGAGTCGCTTTCGTCATTTTGAGGTGACAGGTTTGAATTCTTGTCGGTAGCTATAGATTTCAATTTGTATGTTCTCTATTTTCTACTTCTTTGAGCGCCAAACAATACATGCATGTTTATTTATGAACTGTCCTAGTAGCCTCAGCGGTATAAACTAAAATTATTGCTGGCAGGCACCTCGCCGTCAAGGTGCCTTAAAATAAGGCAAAACTATAAACCAGGGCGGTGGCGAATGTGACTGATCAGACAATTCACGCGGTAATTGTTTGTCTACAATAGATGGAAGTGAAAACATGATCATTTCCACTTTTGTACCCGAGTTCTCGCTTGTCCTCTAACTCCTAACTCTTAAGTCTGCAATACAATCTTCCTTTCCTCTACGTTTTCGTCCAGCTCTGACAATGTAAATCCGCATCCACTCGTCAGTGACCTCTCTATTCACCTGCCTCCTCCATTCATCCACTATGATTACCAACACAGTGAGTATTTTATTGTAGCGTCTTTCGAATTGGCCATGGCAAAGGGCTACTTCCATGCAAACAAGACCTGCTCTAGTGTCTGTCTTTCGTTTACAGAGGGGACATGTCGGGTCAATTGATTTACCCCACTTGACCAGGTTGACAGCGGATGGTAGGACATCGTAAAGTGATCCGACAACGAAAATTACGCACAATGAAGACACGTGCAGGATATAATTTCATGTCAGAGACCTCTGCATTGTCCCTTCCCTTGACACCCACTGACACTGCTGTGAACAGAACTTTTGCAATCTCTTTTCGTCCTCTTCTTCACAGATCCCCTGAACCATCATGTCTCTGTGTTCCCTAGTCGTCGACTGTGACCACAGTTGCGTTCTGTTGTGGAGACTGAACGCCTGTCTATTCGACTGCTTGTGTACCATGACTTCCTGCAGTTTTACTTATGCCTGGGCAGATTCGACTGCACTGCCGACTTTCTACTTCCTTTCTGCATTTGAAAGATATTGACATATTTATCTTGGTGTGAGTAAGTTGACCAAGTTTCACGGCATAAAGAAGAGTACCAAGAACACAGGCTTGATAGACTAGGACTTGTGTTTTGGCAATAGGTTTCCTTTCTCCCAGACTCTCTTTGTTAACTTGTTCATTGTTGCTGCTGCTGTACCAATCCTGATGATGATTTACTGATCTAGGGATAATTTATTGTTGACTCCGATCCTAGATATGTGAAATGGCCGACTATCCCCGGCTCTGCATCGTCAATAAACAGGGCCATGCCGTGCTATGATACAGAGAGGCGTCCGCATCAGACGGCACTGTATTCCAATTCCAAGTACGAGTATTCGTACAAGTACAAGTTCCAATTTCAGCCTTCGAATTTTCGACTTAGCTATGTAGGGGTGTTTATGGTGTAGCTTGAAGTTTGTCTTTCGTACTTTGGGCTGCTTGTCAGCTTCCCGGCTTCTGATGGGTTGATTGCGTTCGTTACTTTCTTGATGAGGTTTTTCATATCTGGACAGAGTTGCGCGCTTGTTGAGGCCCGGCGTAATTGTGGTCCTACCCCGTCTTATGGTGCTGTTTCCTTCAGGGAGCTTTTACCTCACGTTCTCTATGCTCCAGTAATCGTGATCGTTTGGGCGTCGTCTTGGTCTTCCTTGATTTCGCGTGTTGTGGGCGGTTCGCCAGTTCGATCTTGGTGGGGAGCGATATCGTACTTCCTCTGTTGCTTCTTCTTCTGTCTGTGCTCTTGCATCTTCTGGTTCGGGGGTGGCTGTTTGGGTCTGGAGCAGGTCGAATATCTAATGAAAAGTGTCTTCTGTCTTTCGTTTCACATCTTGTATTTTAAATAGCTGTTCATCCGTCTCAGCCTTTATAGCAGCCATTCGAACTACATCCTGTTCTATCTTCTGCTGAACTTGCTTCATTTCGTCGAGGATGCGCTGAACAGCCGTTATCTGTGTTTCTTGCTTCTTGTCCTTTTCTTTCTCCCTGCTTGATAGCCTTTCTTCTGTCTCAGCCTGTATAGCAGCCATTCGAGCGACATCCTGCTCAATCTTCTGCTGAACTTGCTTCGTTTCGTCCAGGATGCGCTGAGCGGCTGCAATCTGAGTCTCTTGTGTCTTGTCTTTTCTTCCTCCATGCTGTTGAACTTTGATCGCAGGTCCTTCAGTTGGCCTTCAAGTTGCGCTTTGTCGCTTTTTGTGAGTCGATTGGTGGCCTCGTACTGCCTCCTAGCCTCTTTATAGGGCAGGTTAGTTTTGATGGCGATCTTCATGGCTTCCTTGCTGTCTTGGTGGCAGGGGCAGCCGAGGTACCTGGCGCCGTGGTTGCCGAGGCAGTTGGCGCACTTTCTGTTATTGTTAGGCCTCCTGAAGTCCTTGTCGATCTTTGCATGCTGGCACTGACTGTATGGATGAGGTCCAGAGCAGTATCTGCAAACCTCAACCTCGCTCTTGCATGTGGCACGGGTGTGCCAAAACTTCTGGCACTTAGAGCACTGCAGCACTCTCGGTATGTAGTGCTCTGGAACTTGTTCTCTCTTGTCCCATCTGATGTACTGAGGGATCAATCGGTCCTTCGATGTTATTATGACGACTGTGGAGCGGATGTTTTTCTTTCCGATGATCCTCTCGGCACTGGTGATCTTGAGTTTCTTGTTCTCCATTGTCAGCATCTCCCTGATCTGGTCGTTGATGAGATGGGTCTTGACTCGTTTAATGACCCATCGTTTCATCATGCTGTGTCGGGTTGCTTATATTGTGATGCCGTGGTGAAGCTTGATGTCGGCCTTCTCTCCTTTAGCGATTTTCTGCATAAGCGCTATTGTCTTTGGGTTTTTGTTGATGGAGACCACTACTCCACCAGGCGTCTTGCGTAGCTGTCAGATGCTGTTTCTTCCTAGCTCGCCTTCCGGCAGCTTGGTTATCTTGTCTGTTGGTAGCGCCGACAGTTTGGCTTCTCCCACGTTTGTCTGTTTTAGCAGCAATTTGCCGGTGAAGTCCTCAGTTGTAGTTTCCTCCGATGTTGAGATCTTTGGTAAACTCGGCTGTTTCGTCTTGGTGCTGTTGAAAACTTCACGGCTGCTGCTGGATTCAGTTAAAGTTGTAGTTTCTGACGTCGCTTGAGCTGCGGCGTCATCTGGTGTAGAAGTGGTAGCTTCATTTAATGTTTCCTCAGGTTCTGCCGATGTGCTGCGGCTAGCAGACACGTTGTCTTCTTTCATCATCTTGATAGTCTTGGCGGCTTCCACGCTGCTCATTTTGAACGTCGGATGTCTAGTGGAGTTTTTCTTGCTACGTGCCATTTTCTAACACGCGGCCGGCTTCCGATAAGGCGACTTGCTCTCGATAGCGCGTCGAGTCGACTGTGATGGATGTGATATCCACGCTGAGGCACTGTAAGGCGCCTTAGTAGTTATATAAGTACCTTACCTCTAGCAAATGTGATGCGGCACCACCAATGCACATCCTTCTTTGCACTTATGTGACGCAGCCTCGTGACGTCAAAATAAGTATCCTCCATTTTCAAGGGATTTATCGCATAAATAAATAATCGACTGTTTTTTTGTGTGCAGTGTTACCTCCCTTATTGTAAAATACTTTTAAAAAGTAAAATTTAAAGATTACGATTATTATTGGCTGCAGTGGGCGGGGCTTAAACACTATCATCACAGATTGGCGGTGTGTTAGGGTTTCAGTGCTCTGTTTCCTCGGTTTCTTCCTCCTTTCTTCTCTTCAGTTTTCATTATCTGTATTGGACTGGACGTATATACTATCATCACTCCGTAGGTGGTGTGTAAGTGTTAGAGTTACAGTGCGCTTCCTCGGGGTCGTAGTTGTGGATATCATGGTTTCAGGTGGGAAAGGTCTACTTTCTGCCTGGATAGATTAATGCTTCCCTTCCTTGTTTAGTGATGGTCGAGTGGAGGAGTGGCTAAATAAATGTAGTCATTTGTTATTAAGAGGTAGGTGATTGGAGGCATGGCTAGATAAAGACTCCGTTCCTTGTTTTGGGATGGAGGAGTTGCTAGATAAAAGCTTCTGATCGTTGTTAAAGGGTGGGTAAGTGGAGGTGCGGCTAGATAACTACTTCCGATCATTGACGAAGTGGGCAAGTGGTGGAGTGGCTAGATAAAGATGTATGTTTATTGTTATTCTTCTTCTTTCGTTCGCCAGAAATATGTCTATGACTGCAATGCTTTCTCTTATATGAATCCAACAGTCTTTTTTAGTTCACTCAGCGGTCCATAGAGTTTATCTTCCATTGTTGTTATGTTTATTGTTATGGGATGGAGGAGTTGCTAGATAAAAGCTTCCTTTCGTTGTTAATGTGTGGGTGAGTGGAGGAAAGGCTAGATAAGTCCTTCCGATCACTATTAAGGGGTGAGCGAGTGGCAGAGTGGGCAAACAAATGTCTCAATGTTGTTAAGGGGTGGGTGAGTGAAGGAAAAGCTAGGTAAGTGCTTCTGATCGTTATTAAGGGATGAGTGGCGGAATGGCTAGATAAACACGTCCGTTCCATGTTAAGAGATGGAGGCGTTGCCAGATAAAGGTTTCCATTCGCTGTTAAGGGGTGGGTGGGAGAAAGGCTAAATAAGTGCTTCCGATCGTTGTTAAGCGGTGGGCGAGTGGCGGGGTGGCTAGATAAACACGTCCGTTCCATGTTAAGAGATGGAGGCGTTGCCAGATACAAGTTTCCATTCATTCTTAAAGGGTGGATGAGTGGAGGGAAGGTTAAATAAGTGCTTCTGATCATTATTAAGGGGTGAACTAGTCGTGGAGTGGCTAGATAAATACATCCATTCCTTGTTACCGGACATAAGAGTGGCTAAATAAATGCTTCTGTTCGTTGTTAAATTGTGTATGTGTGTGTGTGTGCGGCTAGATAAGTGCTTCTGATCTGTACAAAGACAGGTGGAAAAGCATGGTTATGTGGGTAGGTGTCCGGTGTCATGCGTCAAAGTAAACAAGTTCCTACAGCAAGGCCCCATCATAATATGGAGATGACAACAAGAAGCCTGGTCAGGGATATTGATTCATTGTTATGGGGAAATTACTAGTCATCACTAAGGGACCGTTACTACAGCTGGTCTTCGTTGTTAAGGGTTACAACTTATGACTTTTTGGCTGCAACCTACGATGGGTGACACTGTAATATTCTGTTGTGATAATTTGGCCGTGTCCAGCGTGTGCCGCGTAGTCTAGTGGTTGCACACACGCTTCATATGCCAGTGATCCGGAGTTTGTTTCTGGTTCCGGTCAAGGATATGCACTACTGACGAGCTCAAACGAGAGCGAAACTCGAGTACAGTGCTTCCACATTGACGTGGATAGGCCTTAGGTTCATACCAGAATACGATCAGCGTTGACAGTAGTGGGCTGTGCTCAATATTTAAATCTCAAATCCCCAAACAACCAAATACAGCAAATTAATTATTGCTCGCTGGACTTAAGGTGGCCTGGTGTGTCTTGCCAGGGAGAAGCCCTGATCGTTCGGGTCCACATCGATTGACGGACGTCAGTCGCGGCGATCGAGCAAATCTTGAGCTACAGCCTACGATGGGTGACGTTTTAATATTCTGTTGTGATAATTTGGCCGTGTCCAACGTGTGCCTCGTGGTCTAGTGGTTACACATCCGCTTCACATGCCAGTGATCCGGGGTTTGTTTCCGATTCCGGTCAAGGATATGCACTACTGACGAACTCAAACGAGAACGAAACTCGAGTACAGTGCTTCCATATTGACGTGGATAGGCCTTAGGTTCATACCGGAAAACGATCAGCGTTGCCAGTAGTGGGCTGTGCTCAATATTTAAATCTCAAATCCCGAAACAACCAAATAAATCAATTTCATTATTGCTCACTGGACTTTAGGAGGCCTGGTGTGCCTTGCCAGTGAGAAGACCTGATAGTTCGGGTCCACATCGATTGACAGACGTCAGTCGCGGTGATCGGGCAAATCTTGAGCTACAGCCTATGATGGGTGACGTTGTAATATTCTGTTGTGATAATTTGGCCATGTCCAGCGTGTGCTGCGTGGTCTAGTGGTTACACACAAGCTTCATACGCCAGTGCTCAACGATTTGTTTCCGGTTCCCTGTCAAGAATATGCACTACCGACGAGCTCAAATGAGAGCGAAACTCGAGTATAGTGCTTCCACATTGACGTTGATAGGCCTTATGTTCATAACCAGAATACGATCAGCGTTGCCAGTAGTGGGTTGTGCTCAATATTTAAAGCTGTCAATTCACGAGAAAACCAGGAATAACGAACGAAATGTAAAATTAACCTCGGAAAAGTAATTATGGTGCTCTTATTCCAACAGAAATATAAAATATTTATTCTCACACACACACTCCCTCTCTCTCCCACACACACAGACACGAACGCACACGTGTGTGTGTGTGTGTGTGTGTGTGTGTGTGTGTGTGTGTGTGTGTGTGTGTGTGTGTGTGTGTGTGTGTGTGTGTGTGTGTGTGTGTGTGTGTGTTAGTCAAATCAGGAAAAAATGATGACAAAATTAAGAAATATGGTAGCCAATGTAAGAAAATATGTTAGCCAAATTAATTCTAAAAAAATGTTGGTTAAATTAAGAAATATCTCAACAGAACTTACAAATATGTCATCCAAAATAAGAAAATATGTTAACCACTTTAGGAAAAATAGTGACGAAATTAAGAAATATGGTACCCAAAATAAGAAAATGTGTTACCCAAATTAGGAAAAATGTTGGTCAGAATAAGATATATCTGAGCGAAATGAGGAAAAATATTACCAAAAAAAAACCAAAAAAAAAAAACAAAAAAAAAAACAAAAAAAAAACACCCTACTAACTAAAGTAAGAACAACAATTACCAAATCCAAAAAAAAAAAAAAAAAAAAAAAAAAAAAAAAAAAAAAAACACCCTACTAACTAAAGTAAGAACAACAATTACCAAATCCAAACAAAAAAAAAAAAAAAAAAAAAAAAAAATCAGCCAAAGTAAGAAAGTAGAAAAATGTGTTAGCCAAATGTGACATCTACACAACACCCTCTTTCATAGATCATATTTCTGAAATGATACCCATTTTTAAAAACATTTCAGATCGTTACCACCAATGTTTAACATATCCAACATCATAAGCATTTCATCTTGTTCTTCTTCTTCTTTCGTTCGCTTGAAATATGTCTATATCTGCAATGTCGTCTCTTGCATGAATTGAACTGTTTTTTTTTTCAGTTCACACAGTGGTCCATAGAGTTTATCTTCCACTGTCGTCTCTCTAGGCTAGAAGGTTTGCCTAGATATGTTATATTTTGGGCAGTCTTGGAGTATGTGCTCTGCTGTCTGCGACGCCAATCCACATGTGCACATGAGTAGTGTAAGTGGGGCTAAAGCCGCCCGTTTTGAGGAGGGAATTGATATTCCTCCTCCTCCTCAAAGGGCGATAACTCTTTTTCCCCCAAAAATGTAGGCGTGGTCTAGTGACTCATCATAGGTGGCGTGGTCTAGTGACTCATCATAGGTGACGTGGTCTAGTGACTCATCATAGGTGGCGTGCGTGGTCAAGTAATTATAGGTACGACATAAAAAAATACGACATAAAACATCAATAAAGAAAACAAACGACTCAAGTAAGGTATATAATAATTTTATTAAATCATATATAGAAAAGAAGAAGAAAAAAAAAAAAAGAAAGAAAAAAAAAACATAGTCAAGTGACCCCTTAAATTATAGGTAAGGGTGTGCGATGACGTGCTCAAGTGGTGGTCAAGAGGTGGTCAAGAGGTGGTCAAGCGGTCAAGAGGTGGTCAAGTGACCCCTTAAATTGTATGGGATGGTACGTGTAGTGACGTGGTGATGATCAAGAGGTGGTCAAGTGGTGGTCAGGGTGTGGTCAAGTGGTGGTCAAGATGTGGTCAAGTGGTCGAGTGACCACTTAAATTGTCGGGGAAAGTAGGTGTAGTGATATGGTGATGATTAAAGGGTGGTAAATTAGTGGTCAAGCAGTGGTCAAGTGGTGGTCAAGTGAGGAAAATTTTAGTGGAAAGTAGTTGTAATGATATGGTGATGATTAAAGGGTGGTAAATTAGTGGTCAAGCAGTGGTCAAGCAGTGGTCAAGTGGTCGAGTGACCACTTAAATTGTCGGGGAAAGTAGTTGTAATGATATGGTGATGATTAAAGGGTGGTAAATTAGTGGTCAAGAGGTGGTCAAGCGGTGGTCAAGGGGTGGTCAAGTGGTTAAATGACCCCTTAAATTGTTGGGGAGAGTACGTGTAGTGACGTGGTGATGATAAAGAGGTGGTCAAGTGGTGGTCAGGGTGTGGTCAAGTGGTGGTCAAGATGTGGTCAAGTGGTCGAGTGACCCCTTAAATTGTCAGGGAAAGTGAGTGTAGTAAGTTGGTGATGATCGTGAGGTGGTCAAGTAGTGGTCAAGAGGTGGTCAAGGGGTGGTCAAGTGGTTAAATGACCCCCCTAAATTGTATGGGAGGGTACAGTTAGTGATGTGGTGATGATCAAGAGGTGGTCAAGTAGTGGTCAAGTAGTGGTCAAGGGGTGGTCAAGTGGTCAAGTTACCCCTTAAATTGATGGGAAGAGTACGTGTAGTGACACGAAGATGATCAAAATGTAGTCAAGTAGTCGTCAAGTGGTGGTCAAGCGGTGGTCAAGTGGTCGAGTGACCACATAAATTGTAGAGGAGAGTAGGTGTAGTGACATGGTGATGATCAAGAGGTGGTCAAGTTGTTAGGTCTAGAGGTTGGGGTGTCTCAGTCATGAAGTATCAAACTGTCTGCTCTGGGAAGGATGTCGCTGATCAGGGCGAGTAGGTTCTAATACGTTTATCGCTATTGTCTATAATTGGCGTGGTTGTATAGTAATAATAGTAGAGTTGTTTCATAGTAATGTTAGTCATCATTATCAAGGTGCATGTTAGGTGATATTTATAACGGTAGTAGTAGTACCAGTAGTAGCAATACCAACAATAGTACTAATTATCATCATCATCACGTGTCTTACCAACGGACGTACCACCCACACATTGCGATCTCCAACACCATTGAACAATTCCGGGGTTGACTCACAATACAGAAATCCCCAATTAACGGCATTACCTTCATGTAATGGTGGTACTCATAGTACCAATAGCACCAGTAGTAATAGTCACCAACATCAGCAAGAGACTTATCGCCTGACATTGGTCAGTATGACACTCCATAAACTATGATCTCCGACACCATGGATACAAATAGTAATAATATTGGTAATAGTTGTAGTGGTAGTAGTAGTGGTAGTAGTAGTAGTAGTAGTAGTAGTAGTAGTAGCGGCGGTGGTGGTGGTGGTGGTGGTGGTGGTGGTGGTAATAGTAGGAGTAGTAGAATAGCGAGGGTGCTTGTTGTTTCACTAAGTATTTGTATATCGTATGTAGTATAAAGCTAGTTTGTGTTGTATGCCATGTAAGGTGTTACTGAAATATCTGTAGTTTATAGTTCTAAGAGGTGATGACGTCATAACCCACCACTCTATCATCTTATTGATAGTGTCTCCAGTGCCACGAAAAAGGCTCATTGTGAGATATCGATCATTTCTCAAAGCGACAGCATCCGGGGTGCATGCCCATTACGAGCAAACATCGATACGCCACTTAAAAGGCAACGACAAGGCAAAATGGCGTCGAATACAGTGTAACGTACAAAACTTATGAGGTCATCGGTTGTCCATTCCATCATGGTCGACAAATAGGCGCTCACTAACTTCACAATAGGCTCACTCAAATAAACATATAGGATGATAAGGCACCGACCCAAATGTGAAAAATGTCGGCCAAATACAGAAATAGTTCGTCCACATGTATGCAAACTAGGAAAATTTGTTACTCGAACGGGACATATATTGACCAAGTAGGGAAATTTGAGAGCCATAAGTGAAAAAATATAATCCAAAGAGAGGAATATCTCATTCCAACTTATAAAAAGAAGGAAAATTCTCAACCAAATGAGAAAAAGTTAGACCAAGTATAGTAACATCGCAACCAAACTTATGAAAAGTAGGAAACTTTGTTAGCCAAAGCGAAAAAACCTAGGTCAAGTAGGAAAATCTGTTAGCCAAATGTAAAAAATGTCGGCCAAATACAGAAATAGTTCGTCCACACGTATGCAAACTAGGACAATTTGTTAGTCGAACAGGATAAAATATTGCCCAAGTAGGGAAATTTGAGAGCCATAAGTGAAAAAATATAATCCAAAGAGATGAATATCTCGTTCCAACTTATAAAAAGAATGAAAATTCTCAACCAAATGAGAAAAAGTTAGACCAAGTATAGTAACATCGCAACCAAACTTATGAAAAATAGGAAACTTTGTTAGCCAAAGCGAAAAAAACCTAGGTCAAGTAGGAAAATCTGTTAGCCAAATGTAAAAAATGTCGGCCAAATACAGAAATACCTCGTCCGCACGTATGCAAACAAGGAAAGGTTGTTAGCCAGATAGGAAAAATATTGCCCAAGTAGGAAAATTTGATAGCCAAATGTAAAAAAAAAATATCACCCAAAGAGAGGAATATCTCGGCCAGACTTATAAAAAGTAGGAGAACTATGTGCCAAATGGGAAAAAGTTAGGCCAAATACAGAAATATTTCAACCAAACATATAAAAAATAGGAAAATTGATAACCAAATGGGAAATATATTGACCAACTAGGGAAATGTGTTACTCAAAGAGGAAAAAGAATGACCAAGTAACGAAATACATCGCTCAAGCTTATGAAAATTACGAAACTTTGTTAGCCAAATGGAAGAAACCTTGGTCAAGTAGGAAAAATCTGTTAACCAATTGTGAAAAATGTCGGCCAAATGCAGAAATAGTTCGGCCACACGTATGCAAACAAGGAAAGGTTGTTAGTCAGATAGGAAAAGTATTAACCAAGTAAGAAAATGTGATACCCAAAGGTGAAAAAATATCAGACAAAGAGAGAAATATCTCATCCAAACTTATAAAAAGAAGGAAAATTCTCAACCAAATGAGAAAAAGTTAGACCAAATATAGTAACATCTCAACCAAACTTATGAAAAGTAGGAAACTTTGTTAGCCAACGAGAATAAAAACCGTGTTCAAGTAGGAAAATCTGTTAGCCAAATGTAAAAAATGTCGGCCAAATACAGAAATACCTCGTCCGCACGTATGCAAACAAGGAAAAGTTGTTAGCCAGATAGTAAAAATATTGCCCAAGTAGGAAAATTTGATAGCCAAATGTAAAAAAAAAAATATCACCCAAAGAGAGGAATATCTCGGCCAGACTTATAAAAAGTAGGAGAACTATGTGCCAAATGGGAAAAAGTTAGGCCAAATACAGAAATATTTCAACCAAACATAAAAAATAGGAAAATTGATAACCAAACGGGAAATATATTGACCAACTAGGGAAATGTGTTACTCAAAAAGGAAAAATAATGACCAACTAACGAAATACATCGCTCAAACTTATGAAAACTACGAAACTTTGTTAGCCAAATGGAAGAAACCTTGGTCAAGTAGGAAAAATCTGTTAACCAATTGTGAAAAATGTCGGCCAAATGCAGAAATAGTTCGGCCACACGTATGCAAACAAGGAAAGGTTGTTAGACAGATAGGAAAAGTATTAACCAAGTAAGAAAATGTGATAGCCAAAGGTGAAAAAAATATCAGACAGAGAGAAATATCTCATCCAAACTTATAAAAAGAAGGAAAATTCTCAACCAAATGAGAAAAAGTTAGGCCAAATACAGAAATATCTCAAACAAACATATAAAAAATAGGAAAATTGATAACCAAACGGGAACTATATTGACCAACTAGGGACATGTGTTACTCAAAGAGGAAAAATAATGACCAAGTAACGAAATACATCGCTCAAACTTATGAAAACTAGGAAACTTTGTTAGCCAAAGTGAAAAAAAAAACAAACCTTGGTCAAGTAGGAAAATCTGTTAGCCAAATGTGAAAAATGTCGGACAAATGCAGAAATAGTTCGGTCACACATATGCAAACTAGGAAAAGTTGTTAGCCAGATAGGAAAAGTATTGGCCAAGTAGGAAAATTTGAAAGCCAAATGTGAAAAAAGATCACCCAAAGAGAGAAATATTGCGAACAATGTCGGCCAAATACAGAAATTTCTCAACCAAACTCATGAAAAGTAGGAACAACTTGTTACCCAAATAGAAAAAATATTGGTCAAGTAAAGAAATAGCGTGGTCAAACCTATAAAAACATACCAACATTTGTTAACACAACTTGGCCACTTGTTCTTACAAACTTGCTCGCTGGCTCAAACAATCTGTCCTCTTGCTATTACAATCGGTCGACCTATCCTATCAACTCACACACTTACCATAACAACTGTCTCTTTTCCCCAACAACGTGTCCACCGACTCTCTCATATTATCGACTCGCCCTATCAACTTACCCACTGACTCTAACAACTTCCCCACAGGGGCTCACAAAATTTCCACTTGTTATTACAAATTCTCGACAGTCTCGCCCAAATTACCACTTACTCTTACAAACTGTCCCAACTGCGCGCACAAAGGTGTCCACTTGTGATTTCACGGCCTCCTCATCACATAGATAAGTAGCCCTTATAAAATACAAATGTATCCCACAAGTCATACAGAAGTGTCCCCCATATTGTCATAAAAAAAAATATTTGTGTGTGTAGGTAAGTTCATGTCTTTGGCAGTTCATATTTTGTAAATTCATTTCTTCAGCATAAGATTTGTGTAAGTTCACACCCTCAGCATAAATTTTGTTGTGTAAGTTCATGTCTTCGACAGTTCATGTTTTGCTAAGGCCTAGTTTTAGTGAAAAGGCAGAAGTCTATTGGCTAGAATTTCAACCTGAGTGGTCAATTACTAACACTGCCTGTGGACAGCTATTCTTACCCATGCGCTAAAGTTGAGAAAATGAACTTCCGTTGAATGGAAGCTACCACAGACTTGACTTATTAAACCCCTCTGGAAGAAGTAGCGGCAGCTTAACCAGGAAAAGATCGAATTAGTTATCCCCCTTAGTCTGGGAATTATGAAAATATATGCTCACACAAGCGATATTACTCATGACGTCATATAAACAAAAATATAAACGATAACAAATGAGGCAGAGCCACAATTGTTATCCTTTATATTTTTGTTTATATGACGTCATGAGTAATATCGCTTGTGTGAGCATATATTTTCATAATTCCCAGACTAAGGGGGATAACTAATTCGATCTTTTCCTGGTTAAGCTGCCGCTACTTCTTCCAGAGGGGTTTAATAAGTCAAGTCTGTGGTAGCTTCCATTCAACGGAAGTTCATTTTCTCAACTTTAGCGCATGGGTAAGAATAGCTGTCCACAGGCAGTGTTAGTAATTGACCACTCAGGTTGAAATTCTAGCCAATAGACTTCTGCCTTTTCACTAAAACTAGGCCTTAGCAAAACATGAACTGTCGAAGACATGAACTTACACAACAAAATTTATGCTGAGGGTGTGAACTTACACAAATCTTATGCTGAAGAAATGAATTTACAAAATATGAACTGCCAAAGACATGAACTTACCTACACACACAAATATTTTTTTTTATGACAATATGGGGGACACTTCTGTATGACTTGTGGGATACATTTGTATTTTATAAGGGCTACTTATCTATGTGATGAGGAGGCCGTGAAATCACAAGTGGACACCTTTGTGCGCGCAGTTGGGACAGTTTGTAAGAGTAAGTGGTAATTTGGGCGAGACTGTCGAGAATTTGTAATAACAAGTGGAAATTTTGTGAGCCCCTGTGGGGAAGTTGTTAGAGTCAGTGGGTAAGTTGATAGGGCGAGTCGATAATATGAGAGAGTCGGTGGACACGTTGTTGGGGAAAAGGGACAGTTGTTATGGTAAGTGTGTGAGTTGATAGGATAGGTCGACCGATTGTAATAGCAAGAGGACAGATTGTTTGAGCCAGCGAGCAAGTTTGTAAGAACAAGTGGCCAAGTTGTGTTAACAAATGTTGGTATGTTTTTATAGGTTTGACCACGCTATTTCTTTACTTGACCAATATTTTTTCTATTTGAGTAACAAGTTGTTCCTACTTTTCATGAGTTTGGTTGAGAAATTTCTGTATTTGGCCGACATTGTTCGCAATATTTCTCTCTTTGGGTGATCTTTTTTCACATTTGGCTTTCAAATTTTCCTACTTGGCCAATACTTTTCCTATCTGGCTAACAACTTTTCCTAGTTTGCATATGTGTGACCGAACTATTTCTGCATTTGTCCGACATTTTTCACATTTGGCTAACAGATTTTCCTACTTGACCAAGGTTTTTTTTTTTTTCACTTTGGCTAACAAAGTTTCCTAGTTTTCATAAGTTTGAGCGATGTATTTCGTTACTTGGTCATTATTTTTCCTCTTTGAGTAACACATGTCCCTAGTTGGTCAATATAGTTCCCGTTTGGTTATCAATTTTCCTATTTTTTATATGTTTGTTTGAGATATTTCTGTATTTGGCCTAACTTTTTCTCATTTGGTTGAGAATTTTCCTTCTTTTTATAAGTTTGGATGAGATATTTCTCTCTGTCTGATATTTTTTTCACCTTTGGCTATCACATTTTCTTACTTGGTTAATACTTTTCCTATCTGTCTAACAACCTTTCCTTGTTTGCATACGTGTGGCCGAACTATTTCTGCATTTGGCCGACATTTTTCACAATTGGTTAACAGATTTTTCCTACTTGACCAAGGTTTCTTCCATTTGGCTAACAAAGTTTCGTAGTTTTCATAAGTTTGAGCGATGTATTTCGTTAGTTGGTCATTATTTTTCCTTTTTGAGTAACACATTTCCCTAGTTGGTCAATATATTTCCCGTTTGGTTATCAATTTTCCTATTTTTTATGTTTGGTTGAAATATTTCTGTATTTGGCCTAACTTTTTCCCATTTGGCACATAGTTCTCCTACTTTTTATAAGTCTGGCCGAGATATTCCTCTCTTTGGGTGATATTTTTTTTTTTACATTTGGCTATCAAATTTTCCTACTTGGGCAATATTTTTACTATCTGGCTAACAACTTTTCCTTGTTTGCATACGTGCGGACGAGGTATTTCTGTATTTGGCCGACATTTTTTACATTTGGCTAACAGATTTTCCTACTTGAACACGGTTTTTATTCTCGTTGGCTAACAAAGTTTCCTACTTTTCATAAGTTTGGTTGAGATGTTACTATATTTGGTCTAACTTTTTCTCATTTGGTTGAGAATTTTCCTTCTTTTTATAAGTTTGGATGAGATATTTCTCTCTTTGTCTGATATTTTTTCACCTTTGGGTATCACATTTTCTTACTTGGTTAATACTTTTCCTATCTGGCTAACAACCTTTCCTTGTTTGCATACGTGTGGCCGAACTATTTCTGCATTTGGCCGACATTTTTCACAATTGGTTAACAGATTTTTCCTACTTGACCAAGGTTTCTTCCATTTGGCTAACAAAGTTTCGTAATTTTCATAAGCTTGAGCGATGTATTTCGTTACTTGGTCATTCTTTTTCCTCTTTGAGTAACACATTTCCCTAGTTGGTCAATATATTTCCCATTTGGTTATCAATTTTCCTATTTTTTATATGTTTGGTTGAAATATTTCTGTATTTGGCCTAACTTTTCCCATTTGGCACATAGTTCTCCTACTTTTTATAAGTCTGGCCGAGATATTCCTCTCTTTGGGTGATATTTTTTTTTTTACATTTGGCTATCAAATTTTCCTACTTGGGCAATATTTTTCCTATCTGGCTAACAACCTTTCCTTGTTTGCATACGTGCGGACGAGGTATTTCTGTATTTGGCCGACATTTTTTACATTTGGCTAACAGATTTTCCTACTTGAACAAGGTTTTTATTCTCGTTGGCTAACAAAGTTTCCTACTTTTCATAAGTTTGGTTGAGATGTTACTATATTTGGTCTAACTTTTTCTCATTTGGTTGAGAATTTTCCTTCTTTTTATAAGTTTGGATGAGATATTTCTCTCTTTGTCTGATATTTTTCACCTTTGGGTATCACATTTTCTTACTTGGTTAATACTTTTCCTATCTGGCTAACAACCTTTCCTTGTTTGCATACTGTGTGGCCGAACTATTTCTGCATTTGGCCGACATTTTTCACAATTGGTTAACAGATTTTTCCTACTTGACCAAGGTTTCTTCCATTTGGCTAACAAAGTTTCGTAGTTTTCATAAGCTTGAGCGATGTATTTCGTTACTTGGTCATTCTTTTTCCTCTTTGAGTAACACATTTCCCTAGTTGGTCAATATATTTCCCATTTGGTTATCAATTTTCCTATTTTTTATATGTTTGGTTGAAATATTTCTGTATTTGGCCTAACTTTTTCCCATTTGGCACATAGTTCTCCTACTTTTTATAAGTCTGGCCGAGATATTCCTCTCTTTGGGTGATATTTTTTTTTTATATTTGGCTATCAAATTTTCCTACTTGGGCAATATTTTTCCTATCTGGCTAACAACCTTTCCTTGTTTGCCTACGTGCGGACGAGGTATTTCTGTACTTGGCCGACATTTTTTACATTTGGCTAACAGATTTTCCTACTTGACCTAGGTTTTTTCGCTTTGGCTAACAAAGTTTCCTATTTTTCATAAGTTTGGTTGCGATGTTACTATACTTGGTCTAACTTTTTCTCATTTGGTTGAGAATTTTCATTCTTTTTATAAGTTGGAACGAGATATTCATCTCTTTGGATTATATTTTTTCACTTATGGCTCTCAAATTTCCCTACTTGGGCAATATTTTATCCTGTTCGACTAACAAATTGTCCTAGTTTGCATACGTGTGGACGAACTATTTCTGTATTTGGCCGACATTTTTTACATTTGGCTAACAGATTTTCCTACTTGACCTAGGTTTTTTCGCTTTGGCTAACAAAGTTTCCTACTTTTCATAAGTTTGGTTGCGATGTTACTATACTTGGTCTAACTTTTTCTCATTTGGTTGAGAATTTTCCTTCTTTTTATAAGTTGGAATGAGATATTCCTCTCTTTGGATTATATTTTTTCACTTATGGCTCTCAAATTTCCCTACTTGGTCAATATATGTCCCGTTCGAGTAACAAATTTTCCTAGTTTGCATACATGTGGACGAACTATTTCTGTATTTGGCCGACATTTTTCACATTTGGGTCGGTGCCTTATCATCCTATATGTTTATTTGAGTGAGCCTATTGTGAAGTTAGTGAGCGCCTATTTGTCGACCATGATGGAATGGACAACCGATGACCTCATAAGTTTTGTACGTTACACTGTATTCGACGCCATTTTGCCTTGTCGTTGCCTTTTAAGTGGCGTATCGATGTTTGCTCGTAATGGGCATGCACCCCGGATGCTGTCGCTTTGAGAAATGATCGATATCTCACAATGAGCCTTTTTCGTGGCACTGGAGACACTATCAATAAGATGATAGAGTGGTGGGTTATGACGTCATCACCTCTTAGAACTATAAACTACAGATATTTCAGTAACACCTTACATGGCATACAACACAAACTAGCTTTATACTACATACGATATACAAATACTTAGTGAAACAACAAGCACCCTCGCTATTCTACTACTCCTACTATTACCACCACCACCACCACCACCACCACCACCACCACCACCGCCTACTACTACTACTACTACTACTACTACTACCACTACTACTACCACTACAACTATTACCAATATTATTACTATTTGTATCCATGGTGTCGGAGATCATAGTTTATGGAGTGTCATACTGACCAATGTCAGGCGATAAGTCTCTTGCTGATGTTGGTGACTATTACTACTGGTGCTATTGGTACTATGAGTACCACCATTACATGAAGGTAATGCCGTTAATTGGGGATTTCTGTATTGTGAGTCAACCCCGGAATTGTTCAATGGTGTTGGAGATCGCAATGTGTGGGTGGTACGTCCGTTGGTAAGACACGTGATGATGATGATAATTAGTACTATTGTTGGTATTGCTACTACTGGTACTACTACTACCGTTATAAATATCACCTAACATGCACCTTGATAATGATGACTAACATTACTATGAAACAACTCTACTATTATTACTATACAACCACGCCAATTATAGACAATAGCGATAAACGTATTAGAACCTACTCGCCCTGATCAGCGACATCCTTCCCAGAGCAGACAGTTTGATACTTCATGACTGAGACACCCCAACCTCTAGACCTAACAACTTGACCACCTCTTGATCATCACCATGTCACTACACCTACTCTCCTCTACAATTTATGTGGTCACTCGACCACTTGACCACCGCTTGACCACCACTTGACGACTACTTGACTACATTTTGATCATCTTCGTGTCACTACACGTACTCTTCCCATCAATTTAAGGGGTAACTTGACCACTTGACCACCCCTTGACCACTACTTGACCACTACTTGACCACCTCTTGATCATCACCACATCACTAACTGTACCCTCCCATACAATTTAGGGGGGTCATTTAACCACTTGACCACCCCTTGACCACCTCTTGACCACTACTTGACCACCTCACGATCATCACCAACTTACTACACTCACTTTCCCTGACAATTTAAGGGGTCACTCGACCACTTGACCACATCTTGACCACCACTTGACCACACCCTGACCACCACTTGACCACCTCTTTATCATCACCACGTCACTACACGTACTCTCCCCAACAATTTAAGGGGTCATTTAACCACTTGACCACCCCTTGACCACCGCTTGACCACCTCTTGACCACTAATTTACCACCCTTTAATCATCACCATATCATTACAACTACTTTCCCCGACAATTTAAGTGGTCACTCGACCACTTGACCACTGCTTGACCACTGCTTGACCACTAATTTACCACCCTTTAATCATCACCATATCATTACAACTACTTTCCACTAAAATTTTCCTCACTTGACCACCACTTGACCACTGCTTGACCACTAATTTACCACCCTTTAATCATCACCATATCACTACACCTACTTTCCCCGACAATTTAAGTGGTCACTCGACCACTTGACCACATCTTGACCACCACTTGACCACACCCTGACCACCACTTGACCACCTCTTGATCATCACCACGTCACTACACGTACCATCCCATACAATTTAAGGGGTCACTTGACCACCTCTTGACCGCTTGACCACCTCTTGACCACCTCTTGACCACCACTTGAGCACGTCATCGCACACCCTTACCTATAATTTAAGGGGTCACTTGACTATGTTTTTTTTTTCTTTCTTTTTTTTTTTTTCTTCTTCTTCTATATATGATTTAATTAAAATTATTATATACCTTACTTGAGTCGTTTGTTTTCTTTATTGATGTTTTATATCGTATTTTTTTTAATGTCGTACCTATAATTACTTGACCACGCACGCCACCTATGATGAGTCACTAGACCACGTCACCTATGATGAGTCACTAGACCACGCCACTTATGATGAGTCACTAGACCACGCCTACCTTTTTGGGGGAAAAAGAGTTATCGCCCTTTGAGGAGGAGGAGGAATATCAATTCCCTCCTCAAAACGGGCGGCTTTAGCCCCACTTACACTACTCACATGGCTGTTTCACCAATCTTGAATTTTGTATACATGTGGTTGTGTAATCTATTGTGTCCTGTTCTGAGGCGCAGAATAATGACTTGTTCTGGTCTGTCCATAACGTGGTAGTCATCTTGAGCAGGTTTTGGTGGCTTTCTGACTGATTTGATCATTTTTTTCATATGGTGGTATGTAACGGGCACATCAGGCTGTTCTTCTTTGGCTCCTTCCTTAGCCAATTGATCAGCTCTGTCGTTTCCGGGTACTCCACAGTGGGATGGTATCCACTGTATGGTGACTTTATGCTGACTGCTAAGTTCAGAAAGTAGTGTCCTTAGTACTGGCAATTTCCCAGAGAGGAGCGCCTCGAGTACTGATTTTGCATCTGTTAGTAGCACCACAGGTTGTGTACCATTGCTGTTATTTAGTAATTTCTCTGTTGCTATCTTGATTGCCTCAATTTCGGCATCATAGTTATGGCAGTACTTTCCTGTCGGTACTCTGGCTGTGTCCGTAGTATTATTTGGGTATTCTATGTACACTCCCGCTCCTCCATTTCGAACAGCATTTTGTGCTGACCCATATGTGTAGACTCGGATCCAGAGATCCTGTGGGTATTCTTCATCAAGGAAGCTGAGAGTGGCTGTTCTGCGCTGCACACTGTTCTGTTCTTCCTTGTCAAATATTCCTCTCACTTTTGTCTGGATTTGTAACTGATAGTCTATGCTCATCTTTCCATGGAGTTCGCTCTGGAATAGTTGTTAGGGGGATACCAACTGTGGGCAGATCAGTGGTTTCTCTGCAGAGTCGTTTGGCCTGGTGGATAAAACTACTTCTTTTCAACCGCCCCATAGCTAGGTTTTCAAATCTGTTCTTCATAGGGTGGCCTGGCAAGCTGAGGAACTTTTCTGCTTGTATTAGCGTTTTCGTATCTCTGCGCTCACTCAGTGCCTGTGTCCTCCCCATCTTCTCCATTTCCACTATAGGGGTTGATCTCATCCCTCCTGTGGTGACTCTAAGTGCTTGATTTTGCACCTTGTCCAGCTCTTGTAGTGTGGTTTTTGATGCTGAACACCACGCAGTTGACCCATATTCCAGGTGTGGTCGTATGCTCTGTTGGTAAACTTTGCTAAGTATTTTCGTACTGGCTCCCCATGTGGTTCCACTTAGCTTTCTCAGGATGGCTATTTTCCTTCTGGCTTTTGCTACTGCTTTGTTGATGTGCTTTCTCCATGTCAGCTTGCCATCAAATGTTACTCCAAGGTATGTTGGTTTTTTATCTTCTCTTAGGGGTGTTCCATTTATCTGGATGATCCCTGCCTTTTGTTTTGGAGAGAGGGTAAATAGGGTGGTGCTGCACTTGTCAGTGTTTATGCTGACACACCATCTATTTGCCCATGCAGCAAATGTATCTACAGCTCTTTGTAGCAATCTGGTGGCCACTGATGCATATTCATTTGTGCTCCATAGAACCAGGTCATCGGCGTACATTGCCGCTTTAATTCCATGCGGTAGGTGAGCAACAAGATCATTGATGAAGATTAGAAAAAGTGTGGGGGACAAGACTCCGCCCTGGGGGAACACCGTGACGCAGTAGTACTTTCTTGCTCTTGAGTCCGTCTATCTGTACTCGGGCTCTTCTGTTGTGCAAGTATGTTTTCACCCATCTGTACATTCTTCCATTGACTTTACAGTTTCTCAGTTTCTTCATCAGAACTTCTTTCCAGACTTTGTCAAAGGCTTTCTTCAGATCTATCCATGCCGCAAGCACCAGCTTCTTCTCTTGGAATGCATCCTCAATTTCTTGAGAGAGGTAGGTTGTCTGATCTTCCGTAGAGTAGCACTGCCTAAAGCCAGCCTGCTGTGGCACAAGGATGTTTTTACTTTCAATGTACCACTGCAGTCTGTGATTGATGATGCGCTCCAGTGTTTTGCAGAGACAGCTGGTGAGGCTAATTGGTCTGTAGCTAGAGGCAATGGAACCATCTTTCCCTGATTTTAGGAGGGGTATCATGATTGCTTCTCTCCAGGCTTGTGGAACACTGCCTAAGGTCCAGCTGTTATTGAAGATCTGCAACAGCTTTGTTTTGGCCTCTGTTCCTAGGTTCCTGATCATTTCATTGGAGATACCATCAGCTCCTGGTGACTTTCTCATTTTCAGTTTTGATATGGCTAGCTCCAGTTCGCTGATTGTGATGGGTGCCTCCAGAACCTCATGTACTATTTCCTTCTGTCCTGTATGTTGTCGTTTCTCTCGAATCTCTTGTTGTTTCTCTGGACTAATTTTGATATTGCTATCTTGTGCGAACGAGTCCGCAAAATGGTCAGCTGCTTGCTTTCTTGTTAAGATTTTTCCATCTTTATGTAGCGCAATTTTTGAGTTTCTCCCTGTGCCCTCGTCATTAAGCTGTTTTATTAGCTTCCACAATTTCCTTGTGTCTCTTTCAAAGTTCAGAGACTCCGTTTTCTCCTGCCAGCTTTTCCGTCTAGCCTGCAGCTTGGCCCTTTGAAATTTGGCTTTTGCATGCTGGAATTTATTGTGGTGCTCTTGGCTGGGTGTGGCCTCTGCTTGCTTTCTACACACTTCAACATCATTATGCAACTGTTCCAGTTCACTACTCCAGTAGGGTTTATATTGTTTACGGGCTCCTCTTGGTACTGTTTCTCGCGCTGCCTGTAGTATGCATTTCCCAAACTCTTCAACTACTTTATTTATGTCTTTCTCAGTGTTCAGGTTTCTAACCAATATGCTGGTGCGATGCTTGTACATTGCCCAGTCTGCTTTCTTGTAGTTCCACCTCGAGAGGGTGCTGCTTTCACTTACAAGCTCATTTTCTACGGTTAGAAAGACTGGCCGATGGTCACTGCCACCAAGTTGTTTCCCAACAATTCGTGTAATGTTCCACTCCAGGTCTGGTGAATGAAAAGCCAGGTCAGGTGTAGTTGTAGAGTGCCATGATCTCGAGTAGAAAGTATGTGGGTCGGACGGCTTGTTAATCAACATGAATCTATTCTCATCCTGCCAGTCTTCCAGTCTCTCTCCTCTCTGGTCCATGTGATCATAGCCCCAGCTCTGCGAGTGGCTGTTGAAATCGCCACACACAATCATTTTTTCTTTTAGTGGTAGTGTGTCCAGTGCCTGTGGGCGGTCACTTGGACAGTAGTAATTGATCAGATGTAGATCTGTATTACCTGTCTTAAGTTTAAGTGTCTGATACTCAGCCCCTTCCATGTAGACTTTGATTTGGGAAGCCATGATGTTATTTCTTACAAGGGTCAGTATCCCACCTTTTCGCCTGTCCTTTCGGTCAGATCGGTAACACTGGTAGCCTCTGATTTTGAAGGCTATATTTTCATTGAGGTGAGTTTCTTGCAAGCAACATATGCTTACTTTTTCTTGGTCCAAGATTTTTTCTAATTCTATTTTTTTGTTGCTGACTCCCTCCGCATTCCAGTGCATTATTTTAAGTCTTCGTTTGGTAAGGCCAGTCATCCTATTCTCATGTCCCCTGGCTCCACAGGACATCTGAGAAGGACCTCCAGTAGTTGGGGTTGGACCCTTTCGAGACATAGGGCCCGGCACTGCACCTGCCTGGGGGTCCAAAGCAGGGCGAGCACCATAACGATTAGCAGTAGTCGACATATTCCATTTTGCGTGATTGCGTGGCATCCTGATTTCTGTGGTGCGCCTCTTGGCTGGTTGCCTCCAACTTCAGCACCTTTCTTTGCTAGAGCAGACTGTGGTCTCACTCGAGTGTAGATGTGTACACGCGCACACACCTGTCTGCGCATGCATGTACGTGCATACACATCTAGAGCATACTGGTTATTTTCCGGCGCCAGAGATTCGCCGTCGGCCCTTCTCCTGTTAAATTAAACAGGTCCGCCGCGTGAAGGCCAGGAGTTGGACTTTTGCTGCATAGGTTATGTATTCACGAGCCATTGAGGTATTTAAGCAATGTTGGGCGCTCACCCCAACACCGCGCCTCGGCTACATACAGCAACATTTGGAACCCATTTCATCTTGTCATTTTATTAACATGATTTAATAGTTACATACATTAGGTACACTGTTATGCTTTACTTTGTTATGATACACAATGTGAAATAGATACAAGAAAGACAAATAACATAGTATCAATGATATAAGTAAACTATTAAGGTATTTATTAAATATATTACTGTCAAAGACTCAAGTATAGAGGAGGAAGACCACCCTGAATGAGTGGTCTACCTCCAGTAGATTAGAGGTAACTCAGTGCCCCTACATGAGGGCAGGGTAGGTGATAGGAAGGGGAACTATTAAATAGTTCTCTCATGAGACACGGAGGTGTCGACCAGAGAGTTAGCACTCTGGTCACGGCATGATCACGGCAACGTGAATCTAGAGTGTAACTCAAGAGAGGCCACTACTCGAGCGTGCTAAATGAGGCCGCACGCAAAAAGCCGTAGTGCGCCCTGAGTCCTTCCGCGTACTGTGTAAACAGCACGCAGAGTAGAATCAGACGGGACACAGACTTCATAGTGATAACATCGCTTAGCGATGCTTGTTTCGTTAGCCGAGTAGATAGATTAGCGATAGGGTTAGGAAACGACTAGTGATAGGAAGTTCTGTGCATTTATTCTTGTGTGATTTGTTAGCGACTGTTTGTTGTACATTGATGTGATACAAAGAGCCAGTGGCAATAAAATGTGTAACCAATTCCTCTCGTACGACTAGCAAGTCTTTTGTGTGGTGCGAGAGAAGTATCCTAGAATGCCTGTGACATCGGTTGCTGACAGGCTAGGATAAAGTGGTGTCAGAAGTGTAGCTTGGACAATCGTTCAAGCTAAAACACTCACCCACGGCTCTAAATTAGTATTACGGCTAGATAATCACAGGGTTTAATTTACGTTAGTGACAATGGCGTGTGCAGACAGAGCAAAGTGCGAGCTGTGCCCATCGTGACCAAGTTATGTTTATTTGTGCTTATTGAATTATTTTGTGCTTATGAACATGTTTTCTTCTCATTTGTAAGTATTATTATTATAGTTTTGTATCATTTATTTCTGTAATTACTTATTTATTTACTAGTATTTGTCAAATATGATTCATGGCGGAGCGATACACAAAACTGAGCCGAGAACAATATTGATTTTTCCAATCTAAATATAGCGCTGCGCGAGTGACGTATCGTGACTGACAAACAGCTAGCGTTACGCCATTTTGCAATCAGCGAGTGATTGTTGACATATCGCAAAGCGGCTGCTCGCCTGAATCGTTGACTTATATCAGATATTATTTGTTTATATTAGTTATTTATTGAATATATTTATTTATTTGAACATTATTATTACCTTTATATTTATTTCAAAGCATTTATTTATTTATTTATATATTTTTTCTCTTTCTTGCCGTCGCGATGGCACTACTTCTGCTATGCAAATGAGACGCAGTCTGCACAACACTTTCATAAATTAAACAGCTAGAGTTAGGGAAGGCATAAAACGTTAGAACGAAGACAGGACAGTGACATTTAATATTAATTAAACCACATTATATTTTCCCGGGGCTTGTAATTGTAAAAGTTGTCTAGATTTATATATCGTTTGCAAGTGGTTAATTGTTGATGCTCTTGATAACCAGGGTGAACAACAGCGTGTCATAAGCATAACTCAAGCTGTGTGTGGTATTGCCAGACGATTGAACTTGAGGTGCCAAACGAGTGTACATGATTGATCTGGAAAGTTAAGATGAGTATACCCAAATGATTTTGCATGCAATATGATTAATAATGCATCTCTTTTTCAGCATGTGATGTATTAGCATACTTTTTGTGATCTGTTTTTCAGGTTATAAACTAAGAGTATATTTTTTGTACTCAGTATTTAATAACCTAACATATCTAATATAAATAAGTGAGTAATATTTAAGTGCCTATCAAATCATAGCTAATCTCCCAACAACATGGCAACATTAGCTGATTTCATAAAAGCAGGCAAGGAATTACAATACACAGGAAAGGACTTAGAGCAATATGCTGATAAAAATTTAAGGAAGCAAAAGATGCTGAAAGAGATGAACGTGAACGAGAAAGACAACATCAACGGAGATATAGAACTAGCTGAGATAACAAAACAAAAGCAGATTAGAACAATGATAAGGAGATTAAACAAAAGCAAATAGAATTAAGATAAGGAGATTAGATCAAGGAAAGAGAATTAAAACAAAAACAATTAGATCAGGAGAAAGAATTAAAGCAAAAAGAGATAGATGAAATGGCAAGAGTAAAGAAAAACAAATACAGGTAGAATCAGAGACACAGTTAAAGATGAAAGGTATGGATGTAGATTCACACTTAGAGATCTCTGCTACAAAACTAAAAAGTCAGCAAGAAGAAAATAAATTTAATAAGTACAAAAACATTATCAAGCCATTTTGTAAAGAATGATTCTATATCAGCCTGGACAGAAAATGTCGAATACCAATTTAAATACCACCAAGTACCAATCGATATGTGGGCCATGATCTACATGAAGAACTTAAGTGGGGAGCCCCTTAAAGTAATAGAATCTATACCAACTGATCTTAGATCTAACTATCAGTACATCCATGATAGGATAATGCAACATTTCTTACTTGATGCCCCTGGGTATCAAGTACAGTTTTCCAATTTAAAACCTAAGCCAAGCGAGACTTTTATCGATTATGTCTCAAATGTACAAAGCGTACTAAATAGATGGCTTAGTGCATCAAAAATAGGAAAGGATTTTGACAAACTTAAAAATTTAATAGCCATGGATAAAGTCATATCCACTATACCATCTCCTTTCGCTAAATTCCTGCAGCAGTCAGACATTGAGACCATAGAACAATTTGAAAAGAAAGGCTCTGCATATTTTTCCTCAAATAGAGATATTTTTAAGACAGCAAATAGCGACTCTGAAATAGTTTCTTTTGTGAAGGACCAACCTAAAAGCTATCAGAGCAACAAAAAACCATTTCATAGAGTCGACAAGAAAGATAAGAAAGTGTCGAAATGTGTCTATTGTCAACTTTTTCATGACACTTATTCTATGTGTGATAAATCACCAAACTATCCGACACATCTTGAGATGGTCATTAAGAAGCAACAAAACAAAAGAACTGCATACAGGCGTGCAGTCAAATGCTTCTTCTGTTCAAGCTACGGGCACTATTCTAATAAGTGCCTAGGCCGCCAAAGAATGAAGGCCAACAATGCTATTTTGATTGATACATCTTCTGATAGTGGTAGTGAGACTGAGTGTGAAGTTGAAAATGAATTACCTTTTAACCAATCTGAAGATGTGTGTTGTGTAAACGATATGTTAAGCTTTGACAGTTGTGAGCGATGTCACCAATTTCATGCAGACGGAAAATTAGAATGTGGACATACAGTACCATTCTCAACTGAGAGTGTAAATGCAGCATTAGCCTCCAGAGGCAATTTGGTGTTCCACAATGCAATGGTCAACGACAGACCATGCCAATGTTTGCTGGACAGCGGCAGCACCCTTATTGGTCTTAGAAAGGAACTGGTGAATCCAAATGATTATACAGGTGACTCTGTCAAATGCCGAACCTTTTCGGGTAACATTGAAATTTACCCTTTGGCCAAAGCCCGTATTACACTCCTTTCCTTTCTGGTACCTTTACATGTGCGATATTAGATAACCCGTGTACTGATTTAATTTTGGGATGCTTACCCCAATTGAAACATTGCACTAGCGATGAAATAGCTGCATGGGAAAAATTAAATGCAGCTAATGCAACAACCAGAGCAGACACTATGAAACATCAAGACACACTACAAGATGAGAGACTACTGTTGCTATCACCAACTAGCACGGATGATACCACCAGACAAAAATTCATAGAACAGCAGAAAGCTGATCCTAGTGTGTCTCCATATCTAAAGTTATTGAAAGAAAAAGCCAAAGTGACAAAAAACGCATCATGGTTCTTTAGACTTAATAATGGTATTCTTACTAGGTATTATACAACTGGTAACCATGAGATTCAGCAAACGGTGTTACCTGTACAACACCGCCAAACTGTGCTAAAGATTGCACATGAGTCACCGTTTGCTGGTCATCTTGCATACGACAAAACCAGGGCCAGAATTCAGGCTCATTTTTATTGGCCAGGTTTTTGTAATGATATAAAATTATTTTGTCGTTCGTGTAATGTCTGTCAACAACTAGTACGTAAGGGTAAACATCCTACAGCTGAAGTGCAACCTTCAACGTTGGCCTCTAGGCCATTTGAAAGTGTGGCGGTAGATATTGTTGGACCCCTGAACCAGGTGTCCAGCAAAGGAAATCGCTTCATCTTAACGATGGTAGACCTATGTTCAAGGTGGGTTGAGGCAGTAGCTTTGAAATACATCACCTCCAAAGACGTTGCCAATGTATTTCTACACTTGTTCTCACGATTCGGATTTCCACGTACCATCTTATCCGATCGTGGAACTCAATTCATATCGGCTGCAACGCAAGCCCTTACGAAAATGTTAGGGATTAAACAGCATTTTACAACAGCTTATCATCCAGCCAGCAATGGAATAGTAGAGAAAATTAACGGAGACCTTAAGCATATGCTGGCTAAGGTGACAGCAGAAAACCCAGCTGATTGGGATACACTGTTACCAACAGTGCTGTTCGCCTATCGGGAGATTCCCCATTCAAGCACGGGTTTCTCACCGTTTGAATTAGTATACGGGGCTAACCCACGTGGACCCCTAACAATTTATCATCAGGTAATAACTAATTCCATTGAAATTCCAACCCCAAAAACACCTTATGAAATGGTGACAGAAACACGAGATAAAATCATGAAATCGTGTATCATAGCTAAGGCAGCTTTGGAGAGGAAGGGTCAAATCTACCGCCAATACGCAAACAAAGGTGCGAGAACAATTAATCTTGAACCAGATCAAGACATACTTCTGTTACTTCCAGACAAACGAAATTTATTATTGACCTCATGGCAAGGGCCATTCAAAGTGGTACGAAAAATTTCTGATGTCGATTATGAAATATCGATAAACGGACACTTTCATATCAACATGTTGAAACCCTACTTTTCACGACAAGAGACAGAATTAGAGACAGACGAACACAATGCACCCACACCTATGGATGAGACGACAGACGTACACAACGCAACTACACTAGTTAGCGAGACTGGCAAATCCGACGAGATGCATACACTTAGTGAGATTACAGAAAACGCACTTAGCACCACAACCGTACTGAATCAGGTAGACGACGACGGGATGGAACTACCCGTTCCAATTGTAGACAAGACTGCTACATTAGATTGTATACGATTAGAAACGGGACTGACAGAACAACAACGACGACAGATAATAGAATTAGTGACTGAATATAAGGACATATTTTCCGACATTCCAGGTAGGACGGACAGGATCGAGCACTCCATCCTTCTTTCGGACTCGAAGCCTATCAAATGCAGGCCGTACTCTATCCCACTTAGCTATAGGAAAATCTAAATAAGGAAATTCTTAATTTAGAAGCTAGTGGAATCATTCAAAAATCTACATCTGAGTACTCCTTTCCAATCGTCCTGGTCAAGAAAAAGACTCTACCATTCGTCTTTGTGTGGACTATAGAAAACTCAACAATGTCACTAAGATCGACGCAGAACCAATTCCTTCCTGCGAAGATCTGATTCTTGACATGTCCACCTCCAAAATCTTTTCTAAATTAGACCTTACTAAGGGATATTGGCAGGTCCCTATGCAGACTCAATCTATCCATCTTACTGCATTCTCAACACCGCTAGGTCTTTACGAGTGGCGATTTCCTCCTTTCGGACTTCATAATGCTCCTGCCACTTTCGTACGCTTAACTAGAGATTTGCTACATGGAGTGACGAATACAGTGACCTATATAGATGATATTTGTGTCCATACAGAGGACTGGACAACACACTTACTGAAACTAAGACATGTCTTCGATAGGTTGCGACTCTTCGGTCTCACTGTCAAACCGAGCAAAGTCGAATTGGGCCTACAAGAAATTGATTTTTTGGGTCATGTCATTTCACAAGGACAACTGAAAACTGACAATAGAATTATTACCAAAATTATGAACCTGACCATGCCTACAACAAAGAAGCAGGTCAGGAGCCTTTTGGGTTTAGTAAATTATTATAGCAAGTTCATACCGAACTTAGCTGAAATTACAAGTGTATTTTCAAATGTTTTAAAAGCATCAGTAAAATTGGATGTCAAAGATGCATTATTAATTTCTGCATTGTCAAAATTGAAAATTCTATTTAGTAATGTACCAATCCTCCGCTTGCCTAATCCTAGGCTCGTTTATTATCTTAGGACAGATGCCAGCAGGATTTCCATCGCTGCAGTACTAGGCCAGTTTTATGATGGCATCTTCCATCCGATTTGCTACGTGAGCCGCAAGATCACACCGGCTGAGTCCAGATATTCCATATCAGAGTTGGAAGCCCTAAGCGTCATCTATTCGGTGAGGAAGTTGCATCGATTTCTGGCGGGTAATCACTTTGTGGTCCAGACTGACAACTCCCCGATCACGGTCATACAAAGTGGGGTACATAGGAATGACCGCATCTACAGGTGGTCGTTAATATTACAGAATTATACTTTTAGTATAGAGCATATTAAGGGTAGGGACAACATCCTTGCTGATACCCTTAGTCGACCATCTGAGGTAGAAATACCTGATATTCCACACGAATAGGTAGTTTAAGAAATGTTCATTTACTATACACTTAACGTATCCTGTGTAGATTATACTATTGTGTACATAGACATCAGGATCAGAACTGTGTGCTAAGAACAGTGAACTACCATGTGTCCGTAGACAGCTGAATGACAACTGTGCGCCAAGAACAAGGACATCACCGTGTGTACATAGACAGCTCGTTACTTACTATGCTCCATTTGTGCTCCGGTGAATCACCTGTGTTACTCATATCAGAACAGTGTCAGAACATTGTGAAATAACAGACACGAAGATACTTGTCTACGACACCAGCGGACTCAACGAGTGTAAGAATACCCATAGGACACAAGTATGACTGTGTAGTGTAGATAGCATACCCAGGATAAGTGTGTATATATAAACTATGCCAACGAAAGCAATTTCTATACGTTATGGCAACCACTAACCTGAGGTAAAAAGACATCATGTATATATACTTATTGTGATATGTAATATAACGGTTTTAAGATAGTGGTAAATTATAGTTAGGTTAGTTACTTTAATATAGAGTTAGATTAGATTTAGGCAATATAATAGATTTTTTTTTTGTAGTTTAGATAAATCATTAATTTACCCATTTACTTACCATAAAAATAGATTAGGATAGTACTTTAAACTTAATAACAGCGAATTAAAGATTAGTATAAAAAGCTTAATATAGGAACAACACCATTTAATCATTTAATGTAATTATATTTCATTCCATCTTTATGAACACTTTAACGACCCTATCATTTAGGACTAAAATTAGGTTATATTTTATAGGATAAAAAGATTATACTTAGAAACATACATCATTTATACCATGTAGTTAAAAATATCCATTATCCATTATATTTTTTTCATTTAAACATTATAAACATTATTTAGAATTTTTCTTACATTGTACATTACCCATCTCATAAAGATACATAACTCATTTCACACCATTTCATTTTTTTAGATAGTTAGATTACTTCCCTTAAATTAGATTAATTTTGTACAACAAAATAGAATATAGATAGTTAGAGAATTAGTATTAGTAGTTCAATAGAATATAGTGTTTAATAATATCAGGGTAAAAACTATCAACCCTATTTCATCCATGTAAATATTTTGTAAATACATGACTCGTGCAGTAACTTAAGCACAGTCATGAAGCTCAACTCTTTTCAAACTGAGCTAAACTTGTACAGTGTCACTTCAAGGTTTTTAAATAATTGTGAGAATAAAAGATGTGTGACAGAAGTGTGAAAGTGAGAGAAAATGGTAAATATACAATGGAGAGTGAAGGCAGCCAGCGGATTTTTTCTGCCGCTCAGCGCGACTTTTTATTATTTGTCTGCGTCAGGCGTTTGTTTTCAATGTTGTAATGTGCTGTCTTAAATGTATTGTGTGTAGTTTAGAGTAAAACTTAGATAGAGTATTTTAAGTCTCATATGACGGAAACGTAGTCACGAATTAGTGTTATACACTTGTTTGTGGCCACATTTAACCGAATTATGGCACTTGAAAACTAACTTGCATACATAGTTATAGACAGACACACATGTTAGGAGTTAAATTATATTATTAGTTAGATCCAAACACGCAAACAACCAGGAAAACACACATGTAAAGCACATACATTTTTTAGAACAAAGGGATATAACTGCGGGTCAGGGGACACAATAGACAACGAAACACTAACTTAACAGTGAAAGATAACTTTACACGCGGAAGCGAGATAGGTAAAGCCTGTCGCACTCAGCTTGTGCAAGGGTTGTCTAATATTATATGGGGGACATGAAGCAATTCATGGGTTGACCCTAAGAAAGTCAACTTTGTATGGGTAGTGAGTTAATTTACTATTTGAGGGCAGGTCTTATAAGACAACGGTCCGGTTCAGACAAACCTCTAATTATATAATATTGCGATTGAGAAGAGGGCTCACGCCAACCTGACAAGTTTGTGGCGATCAGCAATAGCCAAGTAAAGTGATACTACACTGTGACAATAGTCAGTAGACGTCTATTGGGGATACCCAAACCCAAGTTATCAGGAGTCTTTGACAAAAATTAGATACACTAATTTTTAGAAACCTCTTGCGTCACAACCATGAGTCAAAGTTTGTAACGCAACACAGGAGGGGAGGGTGTGTGTCAAAGACTCAAGTATAGAGGAGGAAGACCACCCTGAATGAGTGGTCTACCTCCAGTAGATTAGAGGTAACTCAGTGCCCCTATATGAGGGCAGGGTAGGTGATAGGAAGGGGAACTATTAAATAGTTCTCTCATGAGACACGGAGGTGTCGACCAGAGAGTTAGCACTCTGGTCACGGCATGATCACGGCAACGTGAATCTAGAGTGTAACTCAAGAGAGGCCACTACTCGAGCGTGCTAAATGAGGCCGCACGCAAAAAGCCGTAGTGCGCCCTGAGTCCTTCCGCGTACTGTGTAAACAGCACGCAGAGTAGAATCAGACTGGGACACAGACTTCAGAGTGATAACATCGCTTAGCGATGCTTGTTTCGTTAGCCGAGTAGATAGATTAGCGATAGGGTTAGGAAACGACTAGTGATAGGAAGTTCTGTGCATTTATTCTTGTGTGATTTGTTAGCGACTGTTTGTTGTACATTGATGTGATACAAAGAGCCAGTGGCAATAAAATGTGTAACCAATTCCTCTCGTACGACTAGCAAGTCTTTTGTGTGGTGCGAGAGAAGTATCCTAGAATGCCTGTGACATCGGTTGCTGACAATTACTTAGCATCATCTCCAGCTGCACACCATCTTAATTAAATGTACCCTTTCTGTGAGCAGTAAAAATATTCCTATTCGAATAACGAAGACACAAACAATAGATTGCACGATTTATTGCCTGGCATATTTCGCTGCATCTCGTCAGGTACATACTGCAGAAATCACACAAAATAAAGTGAAATAACTAGATAGATCCTTCAATCTGAAATATACACATTCACACAGTAATGTCGATTGTCTACCATGGTAATTTTAAACTAACATGTGTGTTGTGTGATTTCTGCAGTATGTACAGTAAATATGCCAGACAGTAAATCGTGCAATCTATTGTTTGTGTCTTCGTTATTCAAATTCACTACGGGAAAACGTTTTGTATTCCTATTCAATAAGTTTCCATCTGCATGATACTATTTCCAAGGATCATCTTTCTTCTTAGCATAACCCTATATCACACCAACAAATACAACTCTCTGTTCAACATACTTTATTTACTACATAACCTTCACTGTTCTCACGAATTCTCTATTCCACAACGTTTCATTGACCTACCTGTCACCAATTAGATTATCTCGAATAGCCAAGCTCTTCGCGGTTATTATTTCACTGTGGCAAACTATTGAACATAAAAATAACTTAGTGAATGACAAAAAGCAAATACAATCCAGTGGCTGATTGTGACATCCTGTAAAAAACACAACTAATTCTTAACTTTCCTGTACAATCCATCCATCCATCATGTGCCATGCCGATAAGCGTGAGTAATCATGTTTTGCCATCTCACTCGATCACCAGAGTCGTGGATCAGCTCCGTGTTTCTGTCTCGTCCATGCCACGTGGCCAAGCCATCCATGTATTTACATCTCCGTCTTCCCCTTGGTCTCCCCCCTTCAATCTTGCCAGTTGTCATAAAGTTCTCCAATTCAATTTGTCGCATATCGTGCCCAAAACATGTTGACTGTCTATGTCTAATGTCTCTGACCAGTTTACGATTTTCATTTGTTTCTCGAAGGACTTGTTCATTGGTTTGTCTGTCTGTCCATGATATTCTTTGCATTATCCTCAGAAATCACATTTCCACAGTCTTCAGATGTTTTTTCAGCTTGCCTGCTCATTGTCCACGCTTCACATCCATATAAAAGTACAGGTTCTGTGTAGCATTTCAACACTCTTTTTCTCGTTTCAATTGATATCTTTTTATTGCTCAGTATGATTTTCATCTTGCAAAAGGCTACCTTCGGCATGGCAATTCTTCTTCTAATCTCTTCAAGGCATCTCCAATCAGATGTTATGACTGTTCCGAGATAGCTGTACCGATTCATTTGTTTAAGAATATGCCCATTCACTTGTATATTACATTGTGGTATTTATTCCTTCCTAGTGACGACCATAATCTGTGTCTTCTTACAATTTAATTCTAACCCTAGTTGTTCAGTGTGCAACAACCGCACGTACTAAATTTTGTGGATACTGTTCATTGTCTGCAATCAAGACTGTACAATAAAAATGTTTTTAAAAATGAGAACAGATTTGCATTACTTATAATCCTGTACAATACTAATTTAACAAATGAGAACATATTTCATTCATTCATTCAGTAGCATGTCCTTTACAGAACTTCGCTCCCATAACAACCTTCCAGAAAACCTCTCGATCATAAGCAAGATGTCCCGCGTCTGATACACCCATCTGGAGATCATCCGCCACATTCTGCACCCATCTTCTCTGTGGCCTTCCTCTTCCTCTCTTCCCAGGCATATACCCCTCCAATATTGTTCTCTCCAAACTCTCGTGACATTTCAAGTGACCAAAATATTTCAATTTTCTTTGTTTTATCGTCTTTAATAGCCACCCTTCTTCAATATTCTGCTCTTGAATATCTATTCTTAGAACTCGTCTATAACATTTATATTCAAAGGCATTTACGCGCTTGTCAAAGAGACGCATGTAGGCAAATAGAGAAGAGAGAAGTAGAACTAAGGAATATGACCAAGACAGGATAGAGATAACATCCCTATCTAGGAAATAGGGAATAGAAGGGACAGAAGCAAGAGGGAGAACTGTGAACAGTTCTCCGACTGGACACACACGTGTCCTAAAAGGGGACACGGTAGGACATGATCAGGAGTTACCCAGAATAGAGTGGGGAAACCAGTACCAAGAGAAGTATCCATTAATAGTGGTAACTCTAGAAGAGTAACCTAGTGACAAGTCACTAAACGCATGCTGGAATACGAGCACGCAAACCAGCTGACGCACAAAGGGTCAACGGCTCGTGGCTGGACATGCCGCGAATGTCAAGCAGACGGGGATCAGACGGCGTAGAGGACAGATCGTAGTATTCGCTTTGAATACTGTGTTGTTTATAGGACAGTAGAAATAGTGGTGACTTAGGCTTAGAATAATACAGTAGATAATACCATAGATAACGTCATAACGTAATATTATCATGATGTATGTAATCCATGTGGTTATCAGCTCTCAGAGCTATTGTGTAACTAGCCTAGAATAAACTTATATCCTTTTGTACGACGTAAGAGTTTTCATTCGTGTGGTGCAAAAGAAGAATCCATGTGTGCATAAATTAGAAAAATGTACAGAACAGAAATATATAGAAGTAGAAAGAAAAGCTGCAGCAGAGAGAGATGAACGAGCATGTGAAAGACAACACTAGAAAGAAATGTTAGAAATAGGGGAAGCCACTAAACAAAAACAAATAGAATTAGAGGAAGCCACCAAACAAAAACAAATAGAATTAGAGGAAGCCACTAAACAGAAAGAATTAGAATTAAAGGGAAAACAAATTGAAGTAGACTCACAAACACAGTTAAGATTGAAAGAAATGGAGATTGATTCGCATGTTCAGATAGCTACCACTAAGCAAAAGAGCCAGGAAGAGCAGAACAAATTTACTAAGTATAAAGGGATCGTCAAGCCCTAGAGCCAAGGAGATTCCATCTCCGCCTGGACCGAGAATATCGAGTTCCAGCTTAAATTTCAAAAAATTCCTTTCGAGGATTGGGCGATGATCTACATGAAGAATCTCTCTGGTGAGCCCTTGAAAGTAATTGAATCAATTCCAGCAGAGTTAAGAAATAACTACCAATATATACATGATTGAATTATGCAGCATTTTTTACTCGATGCTCCTAGATATCAGATCAAGTATTCTCAAATTAAACCAAAACCGAACGAAACGTTCATCGATTATGTGTCCAACGTTCAAAGTGTCTTCAGTAAATGGCTTAAGGCAGCTAAAATAGGGAAAGATTTTGATAAGCTACAAGACTTAATGATTATGGACAAAGTTATATCTACGGTTCCATCTCCCTTCGCTAAGTTCCTGCAACAAGCAGACATTGAGTCACTGAAACAGTTGGAAAAACGAGGGTCGGCTTATTTCTCATCGAACAGAGACGTATTTAAATCATCCATACATGAATCTGAAATTGCGGCTTTTGCCAAAAACCAGCCAAATAAATCTTTCAATCAGAAATCTTACCAGAAGAAAGATAAGCCATACCAAAAGCCACCTCTATGTATGTACTGTCATTTAAATCACCAACAATATTCTATGTGTGACAAGAACCCGTCATACCCTGCACATCTCGAAATGATGATTAAAAAGCAGGAGAGCAAGAGAAGTGCATACAAGCGTGCGGTCAAATGTTATTTTTTGTTCCTCGTACGGACATTATAGTTCTAGATGTTTGGGTCGTCAAAGAATGAAAGCCAGCAATGCTGTGCTGATTGACACATCTTCGATAGTGGCAGCTGAAACTGAGTGTGAGAATGAAAATGTGTTACCATTCAATGACTGTGAGAATGTGGCTGCTGTTACAGATATTTTAAACTTTGAGAGATGTGAAACTTGTCACCAGTTCCATACGGACGGAAAACTTAAATGTGGGCACATTGTACCAGTCTCTATTGAGAATGCGAACACAGCTATAGCCTCCAGAGGCAATCTAATGTTCCACGATGCACTGGTCAATGATTATCCATGCCAATGTTTACTTGATAGTGGAAGTACTTTAATCGGGGTAAGGAGAGAACTAGTTAACCCAGAGGATTATACGGGCGATTTTGTAAAATGCCGTACCTTTTCGGGTAATATTGAGAAATACCCACTGGCAAAAGAATGTATAAACACCCCGTTCCTTTCCGGCACATTTACGTGCGCTATATTACACAACCCGTTAACTGACCTAATTCTGGGCTGCCTACCAGGGTTAAAACACTGCATTGCTGATGAAATATTAGCCTGGAAAGAAACTAACACGGCTAATGCAGTAACCAGGTCAAATACACAGAGACATCAAGATGACCTGCAGGAGGTGTTACTTCTATTGCCAGATAAACGTAACTCATTGGTAACTTCATGGCAAGGGCCATTCAAAGTGGTATGAAAGATATCGGATGTCGATTATGAAATATCGATAAACCAAAAATTAAAGATATTTCATATCAACATGCTGAAGCCTTACTTTTCACGACAAGAAGAACAGATGACAGACGAACAGAATGCATCTACACCAAGCAACCAGACGACAGACATACACAACGCAACTACACTAGTTAGTGTGACAGAAGACGACGACATCGCAGATACACGTAGTCAGCAAACAGAACACGCACTTAGTACCACCACAGTACTGAATCAGACAGGGGACGACGACATGGAACTACCAGTTCCGACAGTAGACATGAAGACAATTGATAGCATACAGAGAGAACCAAGACTCACAGACGAGCAAAGACGACAGATAATAACATTAGTAACGAATACGGAGACTTATATTGACGACATATGTGTTCATATGGCAGACTGGACAACACATCTACAGAAACTGCGACACGTCTTCGATAGATTAAGATTATTCGGTCTTACTGTAAAACCAACAAAAGTTGAGTTGGGTTTGGAAGAAATTGACTTCCTTGGCCATACAATCACAAGGGGCCAACTTAAAACAGATGAGAAAATCGTAACTAAAATTTTAAATCTAACAATGCCAACGACCAAGAAGCAAGTTAGAAGCTTACTTGGTCTAGTAAATTATTACAACAAGTTTATACATAATTTAGCTGAGATTACCAGTGTCTTTTCCAATGTTTTGAAATCATCTGTAAAATTGAATGTAAAAGATGCAGATTTAATTGATGCATTATCAAAATTGAAACAAATGGTTAGCATTGTACCAATCTTGCGCTTACCTAATCCAAGCCTTACGTATTTTCTCCGTACAGACGTAAGCGCTATATCCATCGCTGGCGTACTAGGCCAGTTCCATGAGGGAATCTTTCACCTGATCATTTATGTAAGCTGGAAAATTACACCTGCTGAGTCGAGGTATGGAGTCTCTGAATTAGACTATCTTAGAACTCGTCTATAACATTTATATTCAAAGGCATTTACATGCCATTCAACTTGTTTAGTAAGTGTCCAGGTCTCACAGGCGTATGTTGCAATACGAAAGATGCATGCTCTTAAAAATCTAATTTTTGTTGTTCTGTCTGTCCCGCTCCATAATTTATTCAGTTGTTTTAGTCTTTGTCGAGCGAAAACATATTTACATCAGTGATCAGTTATATTCCTGTACAATAATAATGTTAAAAACTAGAACAGAATTACATTACATACATTGTCATACAATAATAATTTAACAAATGAGAACAGATATGCATTACATACATTATTGTACAATAATAATTTAACAAATGAGAGCAGATTTACATTACATACGAGGGAAAGTCAATAAGTAAGTTACAAATGGCAGTAGAAAAATAACTAAATATAACTTGAAACCAGTTTATTTTTATACACACATTGTCCCTTTATTTCTTAACAAAATTTCCACCAACATTGATGCACGTATCCCATCGTTTTATCAGTTCTCCCAAACCGGCTGCATAGAACTGCATACTCTGTTTTCACTTCACATTCAGCTTTGGCGTCATTCGCGAAATGTCTCCCACCAAGGTGGTTTTTCAGTGGACCAAAAAGGTGGAAACCGCTAGGGGCTAAGTCGGGGCTGTAAGGTGGATGTTCCAGAACTTCCCACCTTAGTTGGTTAATTTTCTCCCGAGTTAATCGAGCCGTATGTGGTCTGGCATTGTCATTAAGAAGCAAGACTCCTCTAGTCGGCAGCCCTGGATGTTTTCTTCGAATTGCACCATGAAGCATTGATAGAACTTCACAGTACGATTCAGAATTCACATTGTCACCTTTCTTCTTGAAATTGGTTAAAAGCACTCCTTGACAATCCCACAATGGCGTAACCTTGAATTTTTTAACAAAAGGCGAAGCATGTGTCCATTGCATTGAAGCACGCTTTGATTCGGGCTGGTAGTGATGCACCCATGATTCGTCCCCAGTAACAATCCTGGTCAGCATGTCTTCTCCTTCGTCTTAATAGAGATGATGCAAGAACAGGCCAAATCGGTTCATTTTGTGTTCCTCCTTCAATTGTCTGGGTACCCACCTTGAGCACACTTTCTTAAATTTCAATCTATCATGCATTATGCTGTATGCTGAACCATGTGAGCACCCTATTGCAGATGCTACAGTCTATCGTTACTCGCCTGTCAATGTAATCATCGCCTCCATCCGCTGCACGGATGCTTCTGTTGTAATCTCAACAAGACGACCAGATCGGATTTCACCAACAATTTTAGAGCGCCCTTGAGAAAATTTCTACTCAGCTATGCACTGCTTTACTGGACAAACATTTGTCAGCATAGATAGGAAGCATTTCCCTATGAATGTCCTTTGCAGGCAGTCCTTTTGCCCACAAAACCGGCACAACAGCTCGCTTTGGTTGTACAATCCGTTAAGTACAGTCACCATTTTGTTTATGCGCTGCGCATAAGCCATCTATCGTCAGCTGACGAACAGGAATATAAAGTTTGATGTTGCTGTCAACTATGACACCGGCAGAAAACACCAAATACATTTACCTGCCATCCCACATAACTGTGTGACTTACTTATTGACTCACCCTCGAACATTCCAGTACAATAATAATTTAACAAATGAGAACAGATATACATTACATACGTTCTTGTATAATAATAATTTAACAAATGAGAATAGATTTATATTACATACATTCTTGTACAATAATAACTTAGTTGAGTTGAGCTAAGAATCGATATCACTGCACTCCGTCCACTCATTCAACAGCCAACGAAGCGTCATACTACGAATCGTTCCCACGGCTGTCTGATTAAAAGTTCTCCTGGTCTTCCCTCTCAGTTTGGAGATTCTTCCAGAACCACTACCAATCCCCTGCAATCTAATTCTTTCCGCATACAGGTTCTCAATCTGTTCTCCACCTGGTCTCACAGGCGCACGACTGCCTCTCCCTTGCCCATAGGTCATCTATCACCAAGAGGTTCAGTCCCTGCTAGCCTATCAGCTTGTTCCTTCCCCCGCATGGCCAGGGCAAAATATCCACACAATTCTCACAATCTGTGACCTCTGAAGCAAGGATAGCCATTCCACATGAATCATTCCTTTCTCCACCTTACTAAGCATGCTCCTTGAATCCGTAATGAATACAGTTTGTGTTGCAGTGATCTCCTCTAACCAACGGAATGCCGCTGTTACTGCCTCCACCTCCATTCTCAGCTGGAGGTCATAATCTCATATGCCAGACTTTCCTTTTTCAAGATGCGTCCATTAGCCTTCGCAATTAAACCCAACCACAACGTCTGTTTCTCACCACTGACCCATCGGTGTAGATCACTATGTTACCTAGATGTGTTTTACTCTGGATCAGTTGTTGCACTTCAAACGCAGTGCAGCCTTCTGCCCATTCTCTGCACTCAAGACCTAGTATTACTATTACATTGTGCCAGTCCGTCAAGTCTTACGGTACTTCAACCCACTCTTTTTCATGACTAATAGTCACTAGATCACACACCTGATGTATATATATATTTCTGCCTGTGCCATCCATGACCTGCCTCGCCAAAGTCTATGTATGACCTTTGACCATATCCATGGCTTCATGAAGAGGGTGATCCCTATCTGCAGCAACTCTCAGGTACCATTTGGCTTGAAGGACCCTATGCCTGTCTGCCATTGTTGGTAGCACCAGGATATGCCTCATGCATATAGTTGATGATCGAGTGAAATGGCGAGTCATGACCGCCCACGCTTTCCGGCATGGCATATGATTGATTGATATAGTTGGTGTGCCTTTTGTGCAACCTAGGGCCACCCACATGGCCGCATTCTGTACACGCTCTAACTTCTCAAGCTGGCTCTTTGATACTGTCAGCAACCCCATGTCATACTCAACGACAGAAAGTATTAACTGTTGAAAGAGCCTGTAAAGTATTCTCTGCCCAACCCCAATTGCTGCCATTGCCCTCAATGCATTGAGTACCTTACCCATTTTCACCACCAAAGCCTCCATATAATCCTTAAAAGACATATACCTGTCAAAGGTGATTCCCTCGTCCGTCAATGTACTGTCTCTACTAAGAGGACAACCATTCAATATAATACATGGGTACAATAACAATTTAATAAATGAGAACATATGTACATTACATACATTCTTGCATAATAATAATTCTTAAAATGAGAACATATTTACATCACTTAATTCCTGTACAACAATGATTTACCAAAACAAAAATGAAGTACAGTTTACATTACCTACATTCATGTACAGTAATGATTCCAAAACAATAGAACAAATTTCCAATATGTACATTCCCCTGCAGGGAGTCTCCCTATGGAAGTGGTTATGCCGCCTACACGTCCCTGACAGAAACTGCTGACTGGGGTTGTGATATGTAATGAATTTTATTATAGAGGCTTGTCATGGAACTATCTCTTGGCTCAAATGTTCTATCCTCCACTCATAGATCCCGGAACTCCAGTATTTACATATCTATAAATACTGGTAACAAACAGAACACTGGGCCCTACATTGTTGAAAAAGATATAGGAAACACTCGATAAGTACGAACTGTTTAGTTTCTTCATATTGCATTTTTGTGATGCCTACACGTTATGAAATGTATATTCACAAAATACACTGTTTTGTGATAACTAACAAATTAAAAACTAACTAACTAATAACTAACTATATAATACCATTATACAGAACACAAATATTACAATAATATGAAAAGATTTATTAATGTGAGGCTCATTATATAGAACAGAAAGATTACAATCACATGGACGGATTCACAAATGTGGAGCTCATTATATAGAACTGAAACACTATATTCATAGGAACAGATTCACAAATGTGGAGCTTATGGAGATCAGATCACTGGCCATCTTCACAATAAAGATTGACTACATTTGATGCCCAGCATCTGTCTTGCTGGAGTCAGGGTAGCAGAGTGGATAGCATGGTTACTGCCAACCGGTAATCTTGTGTTCGAATTCCCCATGAGGTGGGGAATTTTGTAAAGTGTTCTGGACTCCGAAGTCGACCCATCCAAAGATAGGAGTCAGGAAATGTTCTAGGAACTAAAAGCCGTGGCTTGATACCCACCGAGTGCTGATTGGTCTATAACAATATGGGGCTAGAACCATATACCCAGTAAACCTCATGATGTGGGAAAGGATCCGTTACTTTTTACTTTTGTTCTGACTGTCCAGGTACAACTTTTCTATACAACACATTATGTGTCTCAAACAACCTTATCTAATTCACCAGTATCTCTTTCTGTACGAGAAAACTGACCCTTTAACTCTAACTATACAAAGGCGTTGTCATAAGTCGGGGTGCCCCACTGGCTAGGTGAAAGTATTAGTTACTGGCGAGCAACCCCAAATAGTCAGAAATGACTAGGGACAAAATCTATATGGCTGAACTACAGATTAATCCCATGAATATCCAACATACAGCTCCAAGTGGCTCGTTACAAAATGAAATGAACTGTGCTGAATATTCGCCAAGGAATGGGAAAGAGAAAGAGAAGGTTAGCTAAGATAGATGTTTAAGCCTAAATATCTTAGTATAGACGACTATCTCAGTACAGGTTTTTCTCCCTGACTGCTCCCTTCCTTGGTGTCTAAGTGAACCCCCACCAATGTACACAACAACACGTATGCACAATTGGAATTAAAATATAACGAGAGAACTATGAGTTACAAGACTACTGTCAAGAATCTCCATGTCGCCAACCGAGATGCAGGAACATCGTTAAGCCCGCCAGGCGAATAATCTCCAGCCGGGATGCAGTAAGATCGTTACGGCCACCAGGCGAGTACCAGTTACCTGCCCACCGCGATCGTCAGCGGTCAGGCAAGGACAAAGCAAGATGCACGCAGTCCTCGTGAAGCCAGTCCACAGGGCAAGCACTGTGTGAGGAAACCGGCAGACTGCTTGGGACTTCGGACATGACAAGACGTGTGGGTTGAGAAAGGCTTCTGTGTAGTTTCTGTGCCCAAAAGTCGAGTGCGTGTATATCTTGTGAGATAGACTGTGTTGCTGTGGGTTTTGTCTGTAAGTGTACTGATGTATTGTATATGTATAATAATGATCATCACATGCCAAACTAGATTGTCTTGCATGTGAATTGTAAATAAATCCATTGAACTTCGTGTCATTGTGTGTCAAGTCCAATCACGTTGTACTTGTACTTGTCTCACATATGTTAGGTCCAACGAGCCAGGTTTAAGTCCCTGACATGTGTGAACGTGGAAGGCTCGTCCTCATTGAACGTGGAAGGCTCGTCCTCATTGAACATACTAACGTAAATTACATGCATTTGATTGTTTAAACGTGTAAAACATCTGTGATTGTAAAACTTGTCGCCATTTTGAACTTGTTGTAGTTTGACCTTGTCGCCATCTTGTAAACATGATGTCTATGTCCTTACTGAATGTCATCTTGATGTAAGTGATGTGTCATCATTGTTATAGATTGTTGAAATATATCTAGATTGTATTTGTGAAGTTAGTTGTGGAAAGCAGAAAGTGTAGGAAAGAAAGTTACTTGTGATTTGAAAAATTGTCGACCGACGACATTACGACCTACAATTATACTCAACGCCATACAAACCTAATCAAAACTTAGTGACAGGCATACACCTCACACAAAGATAGATTCTAATTTATTTCCTCCCAAAAAGAAAGCAGGTTTTCTGTGCCATCTGAAACCCTTGCCCGTAGAGGTCAATTTGTCCTTGAAGTAGCGACCCTACAGTTCCTAGCCCTGGTTTGAACCATTCTTCACCGCATCCAGTGCACTTGAGTATATTTTTTTCTATATACTTTCGGATGCAAATTTGGGCATAAATTGTAAGTTCAACAATATTGTAAAATTGTTCACGTTACTAACACCTTGTAACAAATTGTTTGTCTGATAACTTATTTTCATTTAAACATTCCATCATGTCTTCATTAAATGACTTCATCGATATGGGTTTAAAGCTAAAGTTAACTGGTGACGAGTTAACAAAATGGAGTGAAACAAAATATGCTGAACACCTCCTAGTACAAGAAAAAGCTAATGAACGCGATGAAAGAGCGGCTGAAAGAGCTGCCAAGCAGGCAGAGGCAGAAAGAGCAGCCAAGCAGGCTGAGCTAGAATTAGCATGCGAAAACGAAACAAGGCTGAGCTAGAACTAGCTGCAAAAACGAAACAAGCAGAATTAGATTCTGAATTGAAGAAGGCAGAAATAGCAGCTCAAAGCAAACGCGAAGAGCTCGAATTACAACTCAAAATTAAACAGCTTGACACCGAGACTGCCATAGACAAAGAGTAAGAAATCTGCAAGACTGGAAAAAGAAAACCAGTATAAAAAGTATCAAGTTATTGTAAGAAATTATACCTCAGGTGACTGCATTGCAGCGTTCACCCAAAATTTTGAAACCTTAATGGACCATTATCAGGTTCCAGTGTCTGAATGGAACATTATTTATATGAGGAGTTTGTCAGGGGAGCCTCTGAAAGTCATTGAGACTATCCCCAAAGACCTCAGAAAAGACTACCATTATCTAAAATTAAATATTATGGCACATTTTATGCTAAATGCGGCAGGATACAGAGAACAGTTCAGCAAACCGAGTCCAAAATCTACTCAGACGTTCTCTGATTATGTCTCTGTAGTCCGAGACGTATTTACAAAATGGAGTTCAGCAGCCAAAGTAAATAAGAACTATGATAAGTTAGAAGATCTCATTATCAGGGATAAAATCATCACATCCCTTCCACCAGCATTTTCAAAATTTTTGCTAGAGAATGAATGTACGAGTGTAGAAGAGATTGAGAGACGTGGATCGGCTTACTACTCAGCCAATAAACATTGTTTTGCTAGTGAAGCTACTTGAGACAAACTTCGTAGCAGCTGCAAACTATGACAAACCTCGATCAGAAACCTACAATAGGCAAAGAAATTATAAGCCTACTTCTGAGAAATACAATCATTGTAGATTTTGTAACACGTCACACCACCAAGGTGAAATGTGCGATAAGAACCCGGCATATTTTACATACTTACAAAACTACATAAATAGTCAGGATAAGGAACGTAAATCCTTTAAAAAGATACGAAAATGCTTCCTCTGTAAGGCGTACGGTCATTGGCGCCATGATTGTAAAGGAAGGAAAATGACCAAGAAAGCAAATGCCGCCTTATTTGACAGTTCATCATCAGATGAAGAACATTCAGAAAAACTCCCTGTGAACTCAGCACAGGCTTTTGACATGTTTAATTCAAATAAATGTACTGTTTGTAATACCTTTTATGAAAATGGCATTTTAACATGCGGCCATTCCATTCCTATTGCCAATGAAGATGCTAATCTGGTAATAGATTCCAAAGGCAGAATAAACATCCATCAGGGATATGTGAACGGCAAGCCTGCTACAGTACTTCGTGACACCGGAAGCTCCCTTATAGGGCTAAAAAGACAGTTCATAATGCCTACAGACTATACAGGCAGGCACGTAACATGCAGAACATTCTCTGGAAATATTGAAAAATACCCATTAGCATGGGCATATATTCAAACACCTTTCCTCACTGGGAAAGTAAAATGCACTGCATTAACTAACCCTGTGTGTGATATTATCATTGGTAATTTACCGGAGGTGAATGATGTACCTCAAGATATTACATCTGTTTGTATTGATGATAACACAACCTCATCACAATCACATGTCATCATTGAAAGCATAGTATCACCAGATGAATGTAGGGTAGCTAATGGAGCACTAACATCTCATGAACCCATTGACCATAATGTTTCATCACCATCTGATATCATTGAATGTGTGAACGCAGTAACTAGAGCTACTGCTAGAGAGCAAGAGAAAATTAATCAAACTGAGGCTATAGAAATGCTTAGCCCAGTGATACTGCCTTCTAAACCCATGAAGGAAAACTTTGTAGCAGCCCAAAAGGCTGATCCTTCATTATCTAAATATTTTAATCTGATCGGCCAAAAGCCAAAGGTAACCAAAAATGCAAGATGGCATTTTGCTCTAAAGAATTGCATCCTCACCAGGTACTATACCAGAGGCAACAGCACCACAGAGCAAACTGTGTTGCCAAGTGAATACCGTAAGCAAGCCTTACATCTTGCCCATGATATACCTCTTGCAGGGCATATGGCATACTCTAAGACCAGATCAAGATTATTAACACAGTGTGAAAAAAGGAAAAAACCCACAGACCAAAAAACCCACAAAAACCCACAAACTACCGACTTAGCCAGTCGACCTTTTGAGAAAATATCTGTCGACATAGTGGGCCCTCTCAATCAAGTAACATCCAGAGGGAATAGGTTCATCATTACTTTCATTGATTTATGTAGCCGCTGGCCGGAAGCGATTCCGTTAAAGAACATAACTGCCAATGATATTATGGAAGTTTTCTTCCACATATTTTCACGAATAGGATTTCCAGACACTATCCTATCAGATAGGGGAAGTCAATTTATTGCTGCATCTACTCAAGCTTTCACCAAAATGTTAGGGGTGAAACAGTGTTTCAATTCTCCATATCATCCTCACTCAACGGGAATCATCGAAAAGTTTAACGGTGATGTGAAGCATATGCTTGCTAAAGTCACGCAAGAACATCCCAAAAACTGGGACATATATTTGCCCGCTATACTTTTTGCTTATCGCGAGGTCCCACATTCTAGTACTGGATTCTCTCCTTTTGAACTTATCTATGGTGCCAAACCACGTGGCCCATTGAGCATCTACCATTCAATGTTAACTGAAGCCACCCCTGTACTTAAACCCATATCATCATACGTGTATGTTACATCATTGCGCGAAAGAATCATCAAATCTTGTACTATTGCAAAAGAAGCACTAAAACTATCTGGTGCTACATATAGACAATATGCAGACAAAAGGTAACAGGACAATAACGTTGACACCTGGACAGGACGTACTTCTTCTTTTACCTAGTGACTGACACTTATTGACTGACTCTTGGCAGGGACCATTTAAAGTAATAAGACAGATTTCAAATGTAGACTATGAGATTCAAATAAAAGACAAACATAAAATATTCCACATCAATATGCTAAGACCATACTACAACAGAGACAACGAACAAGACGATACAACAGCCTGTACAGTAATAATAGACCATGAAGATGACGAAGATAGTGACGAAATTCCAACACCTGCATTAGACACGACAAACTACTTGAAAGAAATCAAAATAAACCCAAACTTAACTCAAGCAGAAACAGACAGTTGCAAACATCTCATACAACAGTACCACACCATCTTCTCCAACAACCCAGGACAAACAGAGTTAGTGCAACATCACATCACGCTCACTTCAAACACACCAATAAAATGCAGACCTTACACCATTCCATTACATTACAAAGAAAACTTACATCAAGAGATCATTAGCTTAGAGAAAAACAACATCATTAGGCGATCCCAATCACATTTTTCATCTCCAATGGTCATGGTACGCAAAAAGGACAACACAATAAGACTCTGTGTCGACTATAGAAAATTAAATAAAATAACCCTTCTTGATCTGGAACCAATGACCAACTGCGAGGACCTACTGACAGAACTGACAGACCACATAAAGACATTACAGCAGACATTTGAACGAATTAGACATCACGGACTGACGGTGAAGCCGACAAAAGTAGACATAGCCTATCAGGAAATCTCCTTCTTGGGTTATAGAATATCTAATGGCTTTGTCACAACAGACGATAACATCGTGTCCAAAATACTGAAACTCTCACTTCCGACTACCAAGAAACAAGTCAGAAGTGTATTAGGACTATTAAATTATTATAGGCAGTTCATACCAGATTTTGCTGAACTGACAGAAAAATTTACTAACCTACTAACGAAAAACCAACCTGAAAAGATTGTAAACAACGAATGCCTAAAATTTGCATTCCAGAAAGTGTTATCTTATTTTTCTGAGAATAGTTTAAAGAATCCCATTCTCAAATTGCCCAATTTACTTATTCCTTTCAGATTACGCACAGACGTGAGCTCCGTGGGGATTGGGGCTGTTCTGTTACAGGAACATGACAACATTCTACATCCTGTATACTACGTCTCCAGAAAATTGAAACCAAGAGAACGCGCTTGGTCCACACCTCAGTTAGAAGCTCTTGCTCTAGTTGTGGGAGTAACAAAATTGTCCAGATTCCTTCTAGGACGTCATTTCATAGTAGAGTCCGACAATAGCCCATTAAAATTTATTACTTCAGGGGTCCCAACAAACCAAATGATAGCGCGCTGGTCTCTTGTACTTCAGGATTACAGCTTTGAAGTTCGACATATCGCTGGCAGAACCAACACGATTGCTGATCTTTTGTCCCGTTGTCCTAACGACCCAGTAAGCACTAATGTCTGAGTGCAGTGTGTTAGAAAACACTCAGACCAACACAGCCAGTATTGAAAGTTTTTTTTTCCAGAAAAGCTGTGTACATCGATGATGTGATGTGATAGGGTTTATTCCCACTATAAATATTATTTCTTATTTTATTATTAATGTAGTAATCGTCGTGAATAATTGTGTAGTGTGTGGTAGAATGCGAACAATATTAATTGTAGATATTATAAAACAAGAACAGTGCCACATGCGCTTTCAACTTACCTGAAGCGAACTAGTCAAGTTATCAGTGGTATCTGCGAGTGGATCATATCCAGTGACATTTTAATCCGTGAACGAAAGTGCGAACTGAACTTTGACATTTACACCACTGCAGTTAATCCGAATCCAGAAGTTTTCCAGCGAAACAACGAACACATTAACTATCAGAACAATTTCGCATTGCTACACCAGAGCGGAACAAGTGTGTGATAGAATTGTTAACATCAACTGTTCGTGTGTACTTCCGGATGATTTGTAAATTTAGATCAAAAGTAGCAGACGATAAACAAAAACCTTAAAAACTTATGACGCTTCTAAAATAATTATGAAACACCAATTTCGAATACACGAATTGTGTATTAATATTTTTCGACTAATGTAATCTTAGAATCATATCTTGATTAACTTATTCACACTATCGACATTTTTTCGCTAGTGTGGAAGAGCATCAAGCTATGACGCTGAGAAATAGAATAATAATTGTAATAGTTTAGATTTGAAATCTTTTGAAATTATGTCCCTTTCATTTTGTTGTTATTACTTTATTACACTAAGGGCGGTAAATGGAAATGTATTCAGAGATGTGTTGTATAAAAATAGCTATTGTGTTGCCAGATTGTCAACACTCCAAATGGTCATCAGCTGTGTATGGTATAGGGTTACCGAAGTTGCAGACCAACGGAAGAGCTCCCGGCAAAATGAGGTCGGAACTCGAGCGTTGAATGCGGCTTATAAAAAGTCGTATTACGGTCTTACCCGATGTTTTTTGTTGCAAAAAGCATATTATTCAGTTTTTTTTAAAGGTTGCGAGGTAGTTGCATTTTTGCTGGTGCTACCGATCTGACTGGGTCAATATTGCAACTCAGGTGATCATCCATCGAGAGGATGAAACTTGGAAAGTGGGGAAGATTGAACACCGCATGACTTAACATACAATGTACATTTCTTATGTATTTCTATGCCAATGTACATGACAACAGAAAGGTCGTTTCTGACATGGTTAGAATATAAACCCTATGTCTAGGTAGATTATGCATGAAATATAGAATCTTTCATGAATAAGCCCCGGGGGAGCGTGTCAAGAATCTCCATGTCGCCAACCGAGATGCAGGAACATCGTTACGCCCGCCAGGCGAATAATCTCCAGCCGGGATGCAGTAACATCATTACGGCCGCCAGGCGAGTACCAGTTACCTGCCCACTGCGATCGTCAGCGGTCAGGCAAGGACAAAGCAAGACGCACGCAGTCCTCGTGAAGCCAGTCCACAGGGCAAGCACTGTGTGAGGAAACCGGCAGACTGCTTGGGACTTCGGACATGACAAGACGTGTGGGTTGAGAAAGGCTTCTGTGTAGTTTCTGTGCCCGAAAGTCGAGTGCTTGTATATCTTGTGAGATAGACTGTGATGCTGTGGGTTTTGTCTGTAAGTGTACTGATGTATTGTATATGTATAATAATGATCATCACATGCCAAACTAGATTGTCTTGCATGTGAATTGTAAATAAATCCATTGAACTTCGTGTCATTGTGTGTCAAGTCCAATCACTTTGTACTTGTACTTGTCTCACATATGTTAGGTCCAACGAGCCAGGTTTAAGACCCTGACAACTACAACATTTATTTACTAATCATATTAAACATTGGATGTTATTCAAAATGATGATGATGATATCATAGATAGTGATGAGAAACATTACGTATCTTGTTACTTGTACTATCTGGATCTGTGGTCCAGATCCCCACTCTCCAGTAGACTCAAAAAAGAAACAGCCTGCCGGTATTCTGACGATCTTGTCAGTCCTGACACTCCTAGTCGTCACTCATTCTTGAGATCTACAACATAGGTGCTCCTTGTGAGAGCTGGTAAGAAAGTCAAGAATGTGTTATATCTTGTTCTACCTCAGCGCAATCTTAAGTATAACATATCATAACCCCAACATATACAATGACCAGTCTGGCCAAGTTTATCTTCCAGCTCTACTGCATTCACCATCCTCCTTATCCCTACTGTCTTTAGTCTGGGACGGACTTTTCAATTGTCTCACACGCTTGTAATGATTACATTTCTGCCGCCCAATGTCCATGTCGCTAATACAGAAATTCTGTGTCGTACAGCCGCTCCGTCCAATATTGGTTTAGCAGCTCACAGGATCGGTAATGGTATTATAATAATACCGGGTCATCCGGGCTTACAAGCCGTGACCAGTAGCTGGGCCAGGTTCCCATGCATTACCGTGAATGCACGCCCACAATACACTGAGAAAGTGTAGCACCATATACCCTATACCAATTGTGGGTAATGTCTGTACCATTACACCTCTGCTTCAAACACAATCGTTGGCCAATGTGCCAATGCGCAGACAATAGCATAACACTTCATATTGGTAGGTTTGCATATGACAAATCAATATATCAAACATCCAATACACATAAACATATTGATTAAACTAGACATATTATGATACTTTAACATCATAGCATAATGCACTAGTTAGTTTGTATGTATACGAAATGAGACGTATATGCACAAAAAGAATATGTACGAAGCATATTCCTAGCATCGTATATTCATATGAAATTACACACGCATACATCCAACATATCCGTAAACATTATATTACTTCAAGATAGACATATAATGATACTCAACATAATAGCATCAGGCATTATTAATGAGTACTAATATTGTATAGCTACAAAATGAGATATACAACAAGTCTAATTGAAGTGACCACACAGACCAGCCATATTTGCTGATCTGCCCGGTTTAATCACCACTTAGTTACTGCTGTTGTAAGAATTAAATAAATAGTCAGTTGACTATATTCTGTACAACAAATGCACACACCAAAAGGCAACTAGTCTAGTTTACAAAGAAATGACAAGCATCTACCACGACACCTAAAAGTATACTTAGACAATAGGCATGTGAAAGTCTTCCTAAATACATAGTATGAAATGCAAACAAGTTGTAGTAACATGGTTATCTACAACGACTGAGAAACTAATAGTGTCCATAGAGTAACAGACATCTAACATGATAGATGAAAGTCAAAAGTCTGTCTCACCAAAAAGTATCTACTTGTAAAGATTAACCCTTTTAGCAAATATGATATTGTACACAGAACTTAGAAATAATAGTGCACACTCAAATAACTTGACAATGATAGTTCTTTAAAATAACCTAGGTCAGATATAGACTGAAAGTTCATATGTCTAAAAGACTGTTGCATAGTTACTAAGAAATCCTTCCTAGAAGCCAACATAATAATCATGCATATGACTACAGAACGAGCTGGGTGCCTACCTGTTCTGAAGTCAGACTTAATCTAAAGGGAACAGGTTAGGGACCCTTATTTAAGCTGAGTCGAGCAGACAGTATTATCTCCTTGGCACCTTTCTGTCTGGTATGACAGAAACATGCTGACCTCCTATAGGTAATTAATTCTATTCAAGTGTTGGGCCAGTTCACGCCTCTTTTCCCATGCAGGCTGACTTATCTCCCCCTGCAGTCATAAGTGCATTCTGAACCACTAACCATCACCATAGTGTCACACCTGGATGGTTTTGAGTTGCCAGCCCCAGATCAGTTTCACAGTCTGCCCTCCAGTGGGTGTAATTGTCAGTTTGACCTGTAACACCTTTAAGCTGGACTGCCTGGTTTTACAACCCTAGTCTGATGGTCTGTGTGATTTTATTCTGGGTTTATTGCAATTCCCACCATCCTGTTTTAGTGGCCAGCAGCCATCTGTTCTGACACTTCACAGTTGAATGGGTTCCTTTTGCTACAACATTTTATGCCTCTATGTGTGCAGGCCTGACTGTTCTGTCTTCCATTTCTCCTCCTTTATTATAGAGAATTGCATTTGTTCTTCTGTAACTTCTCTACATGGTGAACTGAAAATTGTTCTGGGAAGTAAAGGCTGCATTTCATGACAGGCGTTCATTTCAAATTATATAATTTTTGTTTCCTGGGGGAGTTAAAATAATAAATGTCCTGTGACAACAGGAGGTAAGTTAACAGTAAGGACAGATTGCGTTACATAACATCTGGATGGGACACAAGAAAGTAGATATTATCTTTGTGGTCACCAACAAAAACATGTCATATTGTTTCACACAGAAAGAGATGTTCACAATAATGGTGTCTGTTTCTGCAAGAGAGGAAGATAACAATGTGTAAAATGAGATGTCAGTGAAGAGCTATCAATGTAACCAGAAGAGACAGACTATGACATGATGATAGAGAAATTGTAGTAGCAACTCCATATGTTGATTACACAGAGAGACAGAGAACGAGATGGTTTGGTCATCTAATGAGAATGGAGCCAGTAAAGCTACCCCTATGTGCCTACAACTGTATTTCCGATTTCCAGTTGTGGTGGTGATTCAGTTCTGTAGATTGCCTTGACTGTTTACAGGCTTTTACCTAGCCCTCCTTTTCTTATCAACTTTTGAAGAATCGGCAGCTGACTGCTATATTATTATCTTGTTATGATGACAACTCACTTTCACAACATCACATGAATCAAGGCGGCGCACCTCATTGTTTTTTGCTTTTCCACATCAACTTTCACTGTTATTTGTTATCACAACACATATTATCGTTCAGAATTCATACACTGGGATATTTGTAGCTTCATACTGTTCCTGGCTTTTCACGAGCCGTGTTCCAATGGCTATTCTTAACTTTGATCTATAACTAGAACTTTCCAAGCTGATTACTTCTTGTGAATATTGCTTAACTGTGTACAGTTTGGTTAAGAATGGGTCATGATAGGCATTTAGAATGCACAAAGGGTTTGCGAATCTGCACTGAGTGTAATTTACAATCATCAAGCATACGCAACCAGTCACAACAGGGGAATGATATGCACTTGGAGTATACAGCGTGGAAGACCGGACAGGTTGAAGAAGCAGTATTCAGAATACTTTCACAATGAAGTTCTGTTTTTCACTTTCACATTTTCTTCATAAAATACTCTTATATTCTTATCTTTCGTTCACTAGGCATAACCACACATTTAAATATGTTTTAAAGTGGTACCTGTTATGCAGAGAACAATATATTACGGAATCTTTAAGGGCATTATGATCACCACGTCACAGATAGCGACTGCTCCGGGTGGAATCTGAGCTTAAACTAATAGATTTTTAAAATTTGGCCTAGTGGATAGCGTGGGCTCCCACGTATTAGCCAACCAGAACATGGGTGCGCCTTTGCCCTTCCCCGTGTTCTGGAATGTTCGAAGTTATAAATATCTCTACTATCTGGATGGTCTCCGTTTTTTTTAAGTATTTAGAAAATGTGGTGGACTGGGGACGTGGATGAATGATTCCCCATGTCACAGCGTTAAAACACAGTGAAGCAACGGCTGTTTCTAAGTTGTAGACTGGCATCATATACCACTTTATTTTCTCAGCAATAAACATCCAGTTTGGTGACATCAGCACTCTGCGCATTAAACACACTGCACGTTAGCCCCGAACAACTAGTTATTTTCCGGCCTCCCATCAAGGCCGATTGTCTCTTAGTTCTTACACACAAGTTACTATCTTATCACTACTTACGCCTGCCCCGCTTAACGTGACCTCAGGCTCTTACGGGCCGTCAACTGTCCGCACACTACACAGCTGGACCTGGTGGTCAACTTGTCGTGTTCGCCCGACTGGTGGTGGAGGTGAATTTATCAGCCATCGTCGCCCGCTTTAAAGATGTAGAATGACTTGCTTTCTTGCCATTAATCTCTCCCGACACTCCATGGCTCTGCTGTCGGCTCTATTCTCAGTTTCGCCATCTGTTTCTGATGGCATCTAGCTCCCGACTGCTTTTCTTTGTTCCTCGCTCCTTCTCGACCCTTCTGATCATGTGGCCTTAGCCTCGCTCTTCCATTGGTTACTATCTTCAGCCGTTTACCGTTTATCTTTTTCTCTGGCTATCCATTATTAATTATCACTCTTACTGTCCAATGTATCTATGTTCCTATCAACCTGGTATTCTGTAACCTAGACTCATGGCATGAACTGTTGGCTGGTGAAGTAGTTACAGTCTCCATACAAACCCACTGTCAATACAAGACAATGAACTGTTGGCTGGTGAAGTAGTTGCAGTCTGCATACAAACCCCACTGTCAATACAAGATCACGAACTGTTGGCTGGTGAAGTAGTTACAGTCTGCATACAAACCCCACTGTCAATACAAGACCATGAACTGTTGGCTGGTGAAGTAGTTGCAGTCTGCATACAAACCCCACTGTCAATACAAGACGATGAACTGTTGGCTGGTCAAGTAGTTGCAGTCTGCATACAAACAACAATGATTACTCTTCTTCTGTCCTGTATCCCATATTGGGACATAGGCCATCAACCAAACAACGCCCAGCTGTCCTATCTTTTGCTATCTCCTGCAGCTCCCTCCATGTCCTCCCAATATTATCCATCTCTGACTGTAATTCTTTTCTCCGTGAGTCTTTAGGTATCCCGCTATGTTGTTTGCCTTGTGGGTTCCAGACAAGACAGTGTCTAGTTATACTGTCCTCAGGCTTTCTCAGTGTGTGTCCAATCCAGCACCGGCATCTTTCCCTCACCTCTGGGTTCACTGGAATTTGTTTAGTTTTCTCCATGAGCTCTACATTGGTGATTCTGTCACACCATTTTATTCCCATTCACCATTATGTGCAAGCACCAGTTAGTGAATGTTTGTAGTTTATTAGTAATTCTTGTAGTTGTGCTCCAAGTTTCTGACCCATACAATAGAACTGATTAAACACTGGTGTTAAAAATGTCAAGTTTGGTGCCAAGTTATAACTTTCTTTGACTTCCACAGATTTCCTAATGCTATGAAAGCTCCTCTTGCCTGTTGTATTCTTATCTTAATATCTCTATCTATTCCCCCATTATTGTCCATATCACTTCCCAAACTGGTGTAGGATTCTGCCTCTTGAAGCGGGGTCTCACCATGAGGTATTGGGTTGTTATTGGTTACACTGCTGTTCTTTATGTGAGACTTCTGCTTGTGAAGTTTGCACAAAAGAAGCAAAACAATCTGAATAAGTAAACCTTTAAAAAACAAAATAGTAATAATAATTACATTTGCCAAAATCACAAACAAGATGATGGAATTAACTTTTAAAAATCATCTTATCATAGTATGTATGTTGACTGAATCAGTCATATCTAATAAAATGGTGTCTAAACATCAGTACAGTTCAATCTCTCTGTAAGCTGTGTAGATTCTGTAGAAGCCTGATCTGTGACAAAATTTACACTTTTATCTTTGTTTTAATTCCAAAACTGGTATAACAAATAGCAAGCCACTGGAAACAGAATCATAGTGAAAATACTAATAATTGTTATTTCCACAGTGGTGTTTATTACAACCACACTAACCATCCAGGAAAAAGCCATATGAATAATTATTACACAAAGAAGGCTTATTTCTGGTGAACTCTTATATCTAGTTGTCCCTTGCGTGTGGTGAGACACATGTTTCCGCCATTTCAAAATGAAATAAGCAACAAGTATTAATTCTGCAAAAATAAGAGAAACAAGACACACAATTATATCAATACTCATTCCTGAATCTGTGATCTTGCAATTATCATTTCTTGTATGACAATTGGCAGGGATTTGTCTGTCACTGAACTTTGAATAGTCCTGGCAAGATGTCCTGTTATGATTGAGGACATCATTGTAGGTTCCCTCTCTACAACGCTGACATGTCAAGGAATTATTGATGATGTTAATGAACTCATTTTGTCCACACATTTTCATATGTTCTGAAGTTCTTGGCTTACCTGTTGGGATATAGACAAAACTGGTTACTTTAACATCTCTGTCCTTTTTTAATGTAACTATCTTTCTCTGTGCAACTTTAACATTTTCTCTTTGTCGTGGTGGTAGTCATATGGTTCCAACTTCAGCAATGGACACCCTATAATTACTATATTCCTATGTCAGTGAAAAACCACACAAAATGTTCATCATTGCCTCGTGTAAACTAGTGAAGGAAACAGTAGTTTTGACACAAGCAAAAGACACTTCAAATGAAGCTCACAGCTCCCAGTCCAACTTTTACTGAACTCTCTCTCACTTTAACATAACTCATTCTCTCTCAGTCCAACTTTAACTTAACTCTCTCCTTGTGCTGTCCTGCTTTATATTAACTCTCTCTCTCTCTCTCTCTCTGTCCAACTTTTACTGAACTCTCTCTGTCAAATTTTAGCTTAACTTATTCTATCTCAGTCCAACTTTAATTTAACTCTCTTCTCACACTGTGTAAATTTAAATTAACTCTCTCTCCAACTTTAATTAAATTCTTTCTATCCCTGTCTAACTTTAATTTAACTCTTTCTCTCCCTAACCAACTTTAACTTAACTCCTTCACACTCTCTCTCCACAGCTTTAACGTAACTCTTTCAGTCCCAGAAGCTTACACAGCTGACATTCAAGAAGGAAAAAAAAATCTGTCTACTGCACGACTTCAAAGAGGCTAAATGTACACTGTAAGTGGTCACTGAGGCAGTTAGATTTCCCAAGCATGCTCTGCCAAATGTTAAAAATAGTAAGAGAACACATTACGCTAGTGCTGACATTCATGTGTGGAGAAGCATGATCACTCATGCTAGACAGCAAGACACTTGATAATGATGATGATGATGATGATGATTATGATGATGATGATAATGGTGATGATGATGATGATGATGATGATGATGATGATGATGATGATGAAAAGTATCAGCTTTCAGTTAGGACAGGTAATGTCAAGTTAAAAAATAACAGTTGCATTGTTTTCATGTTATTCTTTCATAAATGTCTACCTAAAGAATAAACAAATTCAGCAACAGCTGCATATGGTAAGTGTAGATTAGCACGGCCAATGGATAAGAATATGTGTTCTTAAACATCTGGTGTGCTGATGCCGAGGTAACGGGTTCAACCCTTGCACAGGACAGTTGGACTAAAATGTTGACTTGGGGAGATTAATTACAAGTACCTCTGAAGTTGGAGTGGGTTTGCATGATGGCGAAGGACACTGTTAACAGGTAAACACTAATCCACACGCAAAATTCAGTCCAGCACTACTGATAGTAGTGTGTATGGACTATGCTTGAGTTCAAAGAGAGCGAGTGCAAAAAAAAAATAAAATGTATAAGTAATACTCATTCAGTATAGTTTTGTACTATAATTCATTCAGTATAGTTTTGTACTATAATTCATTCAGTATAGTTTTGTACTATAATTCCTATAATTCATTCAGTGTAGTTTCGTACTATAATTCATTCAGTGTAGTTTTGTAATATAATTCATTCAGTATATGTTTGTACTATATTTCTTTCAGTGTAGTTTTGCACTATAATTCATTCAGTGTACTTTTGTACTATAACTCATTCAGTATATGTTTGTACTATAATTCATTCAGTATATGTTTGTACTATAATTCTTTCAGTGTAGTTTTGCACTATAATTCATTCAGTGTAGTTTTGTACTATAATTCATTCAGTGTAGTTTTGAGCTATAATTCATTCAGTATATGTTTGTACTATAATTCATTCAGTGTAGTTTTGTACTCTAATTCATTCAGTGTAGTTTTGTACTATAATTCATTCAGTATATGTTTGTACTATAATTCATTCAGTATAGTTTTGTACTATAATTCTTTCGGTATATGTTTGTACTATAATTCATTCAGTATATGTTTGTACTATAATTCATTCAGTATGTTTGTACTATAATTCATTCAGTGCAGTTTTGTTCTATAATTCATTCAAAATATGTTTGTACTATAATTCATTCAGTATGTGTTTATACTATAATTCATTCAGTGTAGTTTTGTACTATAATTCATTCAGTATATGTGTGTACTATAATTCATTCAGTGTAGTTTTGTACTTTAATTCATTCAGTGTAGTTTTGTACTATAATTCATTCAGTATATGTTTGTATTATAATTCATTCAGTGTAGTTTTGTAATTAATTCATTCAGTATATGTTTGTACTATAATTCATTCAGTATATGTTTGTACTATAATTCATTCAGTATATGTTTGTACTATAATTCATTCAGTGTAGTTTTGTACTATAATTCATTCAGTATATGTTTGTACTATAATTTATTCAGTGTAGTTTTGTACTTTAATTCATTCAGTATATGTTTGTACTATAATTTATTCAGTATATGTTTGTACTATAATTCATTCAGTGTAGTTTTGTACTATAATTCATTCAGTATATGTTTGTACTATAATTCATTCAGTGTAGTTTTGTACTTTAATTCATTCAGTATATGTTTGTACTATAACACATTCAGTATATGTTTGTACTATAATTCATTCAGTGTAGTTTTGTACTATAATTCATTCAGTATATGTTTGTAATATAATTCATTCAGTATGTGTGTGTACTATAATTCATTCAGTGTAGTTTTGTACTTTAATTCATTCAGTATATGTTTGTACTATAATTCATTCAGTGTAGTTGTGTACTTTAATTCATTCAGTATATGTGTGTACTATAACTCATTCAGTGTAGATTTGTACTTTAATTCATTCAGTATATGTTTGTACTATAATTCATTCAGTATAGTTTTGTACTTTAATTCATTCAGTATATGGTTGTACTATAACTCATTCAGTGTAGTTTTGTACTATAATTCATTCAGTGTAGTTTTGTACTATAATTCATTCAGTGTAGTTTTGTACTATAATTCATTCAGTATATGTTTGTACTATAATTCATTCAGTACATGTTTGTACTATAATTCATTCAGTGTAATTTTGTACTTTAATTCATTCAGTATATGTTTGTACTATAATTCATTCAGTGTAGTTTTGTACTTTAATTCATTCAGTATATGTTTGTACTATAATTCATTCAGTGTAGTTTTGTACTTTAATTCATTCAGTATATGTTTGTACTATAACTCATTCAGTGTAGTTTTGTACTTTAATTCATTTAGTATATGTTTGGACTATAATTCATTCAGTGTAGTTTTGTACTTTAATTCATTCAGTATATGTTTGTACTATAACTCATTCAGTGTAGTTTTGTACTTTAATTCATTCAGTATATGTTTGTACTATAATTCATACAGTGTAGTTTTGTACTATAATTCATTCAGTATATGTTTGTACTATAATTCATTCAGTGTAGTTTTGTACTTTAATTCATTCAGTATATGTTTGTACTTTAATTCATTCAGTATATGTTTGTACTATCATTCATTCAGTGTAGTTTTGTACTATAATTCATTCAGTGTAGTTTTGTACTATAATTCATTTAGTGTAGTTTCGCACTTTAATTCATTCAGTATATGTTTGTATTATAACTCATTCAGTGTAGCTTTGTACTTTAATTCATTCAGTATATGTTTGTACTATCATTCATTCAGTGTAGTTTTGTACTATAATTCATTCAGTATATGTTTGTACTATAATTCATTCAGTATATGTTTGTACTATAATTCTTTCAGTATATGTTTGTACTATAATTCATTCAGTATATGTTTGTACTATAATTCATTCAGTGTAGTTTTGTACTTTAATTCATTCAGTATATGTTTGTACTATAACTCATTCAGTGTAGTTTTGTACTTTAATTCATTCAGTATATGTGTGTACTATAATTTATTCAGTATATGTTTGTAATGTAACACATTCAGTATATGTTTGTACTGTAACACATTCAGTATATGTTTGTACTGTAACACATTCAGTATATGTGTGTACTGTAACACATTCAGTATATGTTCGTACTTAACACATTCAGTATATGTTTGTACTGTAAAACATTCAGCATATGTTTGTACTGTAACACATTCAGCATATGTGTGTACTGTAACACATTCAGTATATGTTTGTACTGTAATACATTCAGTATATGTTTGTACTGTAACACATTTAGTGTATGTTTGTACTGTAACACATCCAGTATATGTTTGTACTGTAACACATTCAGTATATGTCTGTACTGTAACACATTCAGTATATGTCTGTACTGTAACACATTCAGTATATTTTTGTACTGTAACTCATTCAGTATATGTTTGTACTGTAACTCATTCAGTATAATTTTGTACTATAAATCATTTGGTGTATGTTTATACTGTAACACTTTCAGTATAATTTTGTACTATAACTAGTTAATTAGTTAGTTAGTCATGGTTCCAACTTCACGGCAACGGGTCGTCCCCATTATATTCCGTTCATGTGCCAGTGAATATCACAGAAAATGCTCCTCACTACTCAATGTGAAAAGTGAAACAGACAGGAGTCTCAGCAAACCAACAGCCCGCACAGGTACACTGTGCATAATGCCACCGCCAGAATGCCAACATAAAAGTTCTCCACGAAAAATACAGTTCATCGTCGATGGAATCGGCAGTCACCAGAAAGACTTCATTGACCTGGGTTTTATCCTACATGGCTATATGGCTTTAACGCATTCAGTATAATTTTGTACTATAACTCATTCAGTATATGCTTGTACTATAACTCATTCAGTATATGCTTGTACTGTAACATATTCAGTATATGCTTGTACTGTAACACATTCAGTATATTTTTGTACCATAACACATTCAGTATATTTTGTACTGTAATTCATTCAGTATATTTGTGAAAACAAGTAGCCCCTGTGCAGTTACTGCCATTGGGGTGTGAAGTGTTAGGTCTTCACACATTATTGGCCTCCTGCGTCACATGAAATAAGGCTCTGCTTGACCAGACAGTTGTCTGGGTTCAATCCCTAACAGTTTCCTTTACTTGCAACAAAGAATCAATAATGTTCATGAGTTTGAATAACAAAACAATAGATTTGATTTATTGCCAGGCATATTTCACAGAATTACACTACGTGCATACTGATGAATTCACACAATTAAAACAATGAGATTAATCTATGTTAAGCCAGTGCTCTTGCCTCCAATTATGTCATGGTAAATTAATTTAGTTAGTTACATGTCCTTTATAATCCAATAGTGTACTTATAAAGAATCAATACTGTATTTGTAAAGAATCAATATTGTACATGTAGTAAAGAATCAAGACTGTACTTGTACAGAAAAAAAAACTGTACTTATAAAGAATCGATACTGCACTTATAGTAATGAATCAATACTGTACATGTAAAGATTCAATACAGTTATTGTTGTAAAGAATCAATAATGTAATTGTTGTAATGAATCAATGCTGTAAATGTAGTAAAGAACCAATACTGTAAATGTAGTAAAGAATCAATATTGTTCTTGTAAAGATTCAATACTGTATTACATTAAAAGAGCAATACTGTATTATTATTATAATAAAGAATCAATACTGTAGTTGCTTTTGTCAGGTCTTAGTCAGATATGACTGAGCTACCGTATAACAGTAGGCGGTACTACCTGGTTTCTGTTAGCGCTGAACGTTGGGCGGCGCTTACCAAACCCGACACCCCACATTGTGCCAACGGCTTCGGGCGGAAGAGCGCAATTGGGAGGGTATAAGCCTTACCCTGGTGCGAGGAAATGCAAGCTAAAGACAAAATGTCATGGCAGGGCAGACCAGGCCCTAAGCCTTGGTTGGCGGCTGGTCTAGGATCGAAGCTCCGACAGGCGGACAGTTAGAGCATTGCTTTGCTGATCCGGCAGCTTCTGCAGCTTGTCTTGTTCCAGATGTAGGGGTGTTACCTTTCCTCTGGAGTAAACTAGGCAGGCCGAGAGAGGGATCATGCTGCATGGGCAACACATGATCTCTATATTTTAGCCCAGGCTTTGTGCTATGGAGAGGCAATAACTCCATCCCTGGTCTTAACTGGTCTCGGAATCAAAGCGAGAGGCAACTGTTACGGGTTATAAGTCCTTGTCAGTTGGCGTAGACATGGGGCGCCACGCGTTGCCTCTGACGGTGGGAGACACCTATAGGTGTCACTGATCAGCTACCGCCCGCCTCAAGCTGGGCAGCCCCCAGCCAATTGGGTGCTGATCCGCCACAGCCTGCCTGCTTCAATGGGTGCTTGGGGCTAGGACAAAATCTGAATCGCAGGCTGTAAAACCAATGCACCAGGTACAAACAAAAATAAAAATAGAAACCTCAAGCTACGGCTTGCAACCTGGAACGTGAGAACCATGTGTCCAGGATTTTCCACTGACTTGACCAATATTGACGATGTGAGAAAAACGGCTGTGATTGATGCCGAACTCAATCGTCTTAACATTGATATTGCTGGCCTGCAGGAGACTCGCCTCGCTGAGGAAGGGTCACTCAGGGAAAACAACTACACCTTTTTCTGGAAGGGTAGAGGGCAGGCAGAAAAAAGGCAACACGGTGTGGGCTTTGCAGTGAAGAATTCGCTACTGGGAATGATTGAAATTCCAGCAGGAGGAAATGAAAGACTATTATCCCTGCGCTTGGCAACCTCTTGTGGGTTTGCCACCATTATTACTGCATATGCACCGACACTCGATTCCTCTGATGATGTGAAGGATTCGTTCTATGAGGAGTTAGACTCCGTGATCAAGGCAGTTCCAAAATCTGACTACATTTATATGCTCGGTGATTTCAATGCTCGTGTGGGCAAGGACTCGAGTTCATGGCCAGTGTGCCTTGGAAAATACAACATCGGTCGCATGAATGAAAATGGGCAAAGACTGCTGGAGCATTGCACCAGTAATGACCTATGTATTACAAACTCCTTTTTTAAAACAAAAGAGATGCATAAGGTCACATGGAAACATCCAAGATCCGGCCATTGGCACCAGCTGGACTTCATCATCACACGGAGACAACATCTGAACCATATATCATTGACTCGTAGTTACCACAGTGCTGACTGTGATACGGATCATTCTTTGGTTGTTGCAAGGGTTAGACTGAGACCAAAGAGAATCTACACAGCTAAACACAAATCTAGCCTCAGGATTAATATTATTAACACTCATGATCCTGAAAAGTGCTTTCAGTTTCAACAGCAACTTGAAGACGCTTTCACTGATACACCAGAAAATTGTACAGTAAATGAAAAGTGGGGTCAAATTAAGGAAACTCTTTATAAAAACTGCCGTAGGAGTTTACGGCACTGTGGATCATAAGAGGCAGGACTGGTTTGCTGCCAACAGCGAGACTCTGCAGCCCTTGATTGATAAGAAGAAGAAAGCTCTCTTAAGAAACAAGGAAAGACCAACGCGTAACACTCTGAGTGAGCTTAGGCAAGCTAGGAAGGATGTGCAAAAGGCTGCCAGGCAGTGTGCAAATGATTATTGGATCAAGTTATGTGAGTCCATTCAAATCGCAAGTGATAAGGGAGACATAAGAAGCATGTATGAAGGAATAAAGAAAGCCTGCGGTCCAGTGATCAAAAGAAGTGCACCATTGAAAACCTTGACTGGAGAAATCATCACTGATAAGAAACAGCAGATGGACAGATGGGTAGAGCACTATTTGGAGCTTTACTCAAGTGAGACCAAACTAGCGGATGATGCCCTCAACGCCATAGAGGCTCTACCAACTCTTGACCACCTGGACACACTTCCCACCATAATAGAAGTTAAGTGTGCTATAAATGAACTTGCATCTGGCAAGGCTCCAGGTAAGGATGGGATTCCAATAGAGGTTATCAGGAGTGGGCAAGACACACTCACTATACAGATCCACCAGCTAATAGAGCTATGCTGGCGTGAAGGACAAGTCCCACAGGATTTCAAAGATTCAAGCATCATAACACTGTACAAGAACAAGGGCGATCGGAGCGACTGCAACAACTATAGGGGTATCTCACTTCTGTGTATTGTTGGAAAAGTATTTGCCAGAATTGTTCTGCGCAGACTTCAAGTCCTAGGAGATCAAGTCTACCCCGAATCACAGTGTGGCTTTCGACAGAACCGGTCTACCACTGATATGATATTCTCATTGCGACAAATGCAAGAAAAATGCCGTGAACAGAATCAACCACTGTTTATTGCCTTCATCGACCTCACAAAGGCATTTGATTTGGTCAGTCGTGAGGGTCTGTTCAAGGCACTAAAGAAGATTGGCTGCCCACCAACTCTTCTGTCCATTGTGGAATCGTTCCACACAGGCATGAAGGGTATAATCAAGTTTGATGGTGCAACTTCTGAAGAATTTGAAATCAAGAGTGGAGTTAAGCAAGGTTGTGTACTAGCTCCCACCCTCTTTGGAATATACTTTTCACTTCTACTGAAATATGCATTTCATGATCAGGATGGTGGTATATACATTCACTCACGCTCAGATGGCGGCCTCTACAATGCTCAGAGATTGAAGGCTAAGACCAAAATTAGGAGGGTACTGATCAGAGAGTTGCTTTTTGCAGATGATGCTGCAGTTACGACCCACTCTGAGGAAGAATTGCAATGTCTACTATCTGCATTCTCCAATGCTTGTTCTGAATTTGGTTTAACAATTAGCAAAAAGAAGACACAGATTATGTCACAAGGTGCACATGGGGTACCATCAATCTTTATTGACGATGCCGAACTAGAGACAGTAGACCATTTTACATATCTAGGATCAGTGGTAAATAGCAAATTATCCCTAGATCAGGAAATCAACATCCGGATTGGTAAGGCAGCAACAACAATGAACAGGTTAAGAAAAAGAGTCTGGGAGAACAGGAAGCTTACTGCCAAAACAAAAGTCCTTGTCTATCAAGCCTGTGTCCTTAGTACTCTTCTCTATGGCAGTGAAACCTGGACAACTTACTCACACCAAGAGAACAACTTAAACAGCTTTCATATGCGGTGTCTGCGAAGAATTCTTGGTATTAAGTGGCAAGACAAAATCACAAATACTGAAGTATTGGAAAGATCAGGTTGTGTGACAGTTTATTCCATGCTCAGTCTTCGTAGACTTAGATGGATAGGACATCTTAGGAGGATGGATGATGGTAGAATACCAAAGGATATCTTTTTTGGTGAATTACAGATGGGTAAGAGATCTCAGGGTCGGCCTCTACTACGATACAAAGATGTGTGTAAGCGGGACATGATTGATACAGGCATTGATAATGCACATTGGGAGCAAGTCGCCGCTGAACGTGTTGCATGGAGGGCAAATATCAGAAATGGAATAAAGTCAAAGGAGAAAATTATTGCAGAAAAGTCACACACCAAGCGTTTGAGACGTAAGATGGTGCATGATGGTGGAAATGACCACGTGTTCACATGCACCCACTGTGAACGGACATTTACAGCGCAAATTGGCCTTATCAGTCACACTCGCTACCGCCATAGTTAAAAGTTATTATGCCTTTTTAAAGCACAAACTATCGTCTGTCAAGACGGCAAGGTGCCAATGATGGACTGTAGTTGCAGTAAAGAATCTTCCAAGTTGATGCAAACTAACAAGAAGATATACGTATCATATAAGAGTCTTGAAGTCCTCATGTGTACTCACCTGTCAGTCCTTCCATATTAGAGGAGGCATTTGTGTCAGAGAGGAGCACACAGACTGGGCCTGTGTTATTGTCAATGACTGTCATCTCAGGTCTGTCACAACAAACTGTATCGTCGTCACTTGTACATTCTCTACCGACAAACTGACAGGTATGACATGGCGAACAATCATCATCAGATAGAGGAGATTTTTGTGGAGAGTGTCTGAAATATCCAGGCTTACAATCAATGATTGCTGGATGAGTGCTGTTACAGGCCTGAAGAAGTAATCTGCTAGAGTTACTGCCCACAATCTGACATATTTTGCACTCCTTGTTGTTATGAGAATCCTCAGGCATGTACGTATCTGGGGGACATGGAAAACACTGTTCATAATGTGGACTATAATACTGTCCTTGCATGCAGACAATTGTCTTCTCTTTGCAGATATACACACTGTCTTTGTTCAGGACAGCCTCAAAACTTGGAAGGCCACAACAGACTGTATCATAAAATCCCTCACAAAGTCGAGTGGGGTTCGCATCCTCACATTCTGAGCATTTTACACACTGATCTGATTGATACGGGTTTCTGGCTAGTTTTCTGTAAAAACCACTTCTACAGTGAATTACAGTGTCATGGGTTATATTACATTCTGTGACTAGAACCTCCACTTCAGGATCAATGATTCGCGTACAGTTGAAGCACTCCAGGTGTGTGTGCCAGTTGTCAGTCATGTAAGTTTCCCCATCCTGGCAAAGTGGACACTCTTCCAGGCCAGGCATTACTTTCAAGAGATGTGTCCCTCTAGGGCATTTATGAATGGACCCAACCATAGATGCTACCAAAACTAATAACAACACAATAGACATGACAATAGTGGTGGTCAGAAATCCCCAGTCTCTTCAAATTCTGGCACCCTGTATGGCTGCTTTAGCCACAAGTTTTTAGCAATTCACTAAAAGTATACACACATTAGATCACCCTGTATGGCTATTTCAGTAACAAGTTTGTAGCTGTTCAGTTCCCTCTAGTTAAACACATTATGCCACCTTGAATGGTTGCTTTAGCCAAAACTGTGCAACTGTTTTCTTTCACTGAAATCATAAAAACAAATTGAGTTATTATATATAGCTACTTTACCAAAACTTCAGTTCACTAAAATATACAGGTCGCAGAGACTGCACTAGCAAGTCAGCCTTAATTCCTCAGGATCAAGACCCACTGTCCTACACAGCAAGGTAATATTGGCCATTCACTCGCTTTGAACTCAAGCATAGTCCATATATGTGGTACTACGAATTAGAAAGAAAATAAAATTAGAAATTGGTGAAGAACAGTATGAATTTGTGGAAGGAAAAGTTACAAACGATGTAATATACATGATACATGTTCCGGTTTCAAGATGGCGACGGACGGTCGGGTTGTTTTGTGATCGTTAACTTTTTCGCGTAGGAGATGGATTTATTCATCTCTTGAGTGTAATTTGTGTGCCAGGATGTAAAACCAGGAGTTTCTTCTCAAGATCTGCGCGGATGCTACGGAGTTTCGTGCATCGAGCGAAGCAATCCTTGAGTGAATTTTTCATAGCGTGTGTGGTTTTTGTTGTGTTCAGTTTTTCAACATGGCGGAACAATGTGTGTTCTCCGAGCGGTCAGCAGTCAACCTAACGAGGTGGCGTGGGCGCCGGGCAGGCAGAAAGCGACAAGGTAAGCATGGTGGTTTAAGACGTTTTAGACTCAAGTGTCACCGTCTAGGACTCAGGAATATCCGTATTCTGTATTGGAACTGCGCCAGCGTAAAACAACGGGGCTCTATTTTAGAAACCCTGGTTTACAGGAACGACATTGTAGCGCTACAGGAGACGAGACTGGGCAATCAGCTACTCCTAATTGACGGCTTCAAATGTTTCTACAACAGATGACATCTGGGAATGGCGATTCTCGTTCGTGACAGCATGGTGGCGTCAGAGCTAGACATGTCCAGTTGGGACAGTGACGATATACAAATACAGGCGTTGAGAGTTCAATCCAGTATACCATTCGTGTTGGTTAATGTTTATGCCCGCAACGCGAGTATGGATTCCCAGAAGTGGCAGTGCTTAAGTGACATATTAGGTCACGAGATAAATGTTATTTTCTGTGGCGATTTCAACGCTAAAGGCAGATCATGGGGAAACATTTCCTCCAACACACAAGGGGAGGAGCTCGAGACTGCACTTGAAACCATTGACCTGGTTTGTATCAACAGTGGCTGTGTCACCAGGACAGCAAGCCGTCCAGGCGATGAGGACAGTGCTATTGATCTGGCGCTGGTTTCACCTTCACTCACTACAGTGTGTAGATGGGGTGTCCTAGGACACCACGGCAGCGACCACCACCCTTGCAGCATATTGGTGGAGAAAGGCAGAACCAGGCAGCACAAGCTAAAGGTAAAGACTTTCCAGTATGACAGTACAGGGCAAGATGTGGTGAGTAAAATAAGACGTGACAAGCGCAGAAAGCTTCAGGGCAGGAAAAAAAGCTGGGAGCAGCCACCTTGGTGGAATTTCGAGGTGGAGAAGGCTTGGGTGGATAAGCGTAGTGCTGTAAGGAGATGGCAAAATGCCAAGAAGAACAGAGCTGGTCATCCTAGTCCCTGCATGCACTTAGAAAGAGAGATGCACACAAAAGTAAGCTATTTCAAAAAACTGGTCAAGGTGGTTAAAAGCGAAAAATGGGCAGAGGTGTGTCAAAGAGTAAGCACAGACAAGTCACTGAAATTGTTCTGGCGACTACATAAAAGCATGAGTGGTGTAGTCAAGAATAAGAGCATTTCTGACTTCCAAGGTGCTGACCTCATCTGGCAGAGGACTGACGAGGACAAGGGCAAAGCCCTCTTTGAACGCTATCTAGAGCAGAGCAACCAGACAGACATGGGAGGCCGAAATCTGGCCAAGGAGGTCACCTCAGACAGGTGCAAGGCCCAGAACACTTCGGATGAAGACACAGTGACAGTGAAAGAAATCAAGGCTGTGCTTCGACGATCAAAAAACAGCGCTCCAGGGCCTGATGGCATAAGATACGACGACATCAATAGGTGTACCGACAACGAGCTAGAGAAACTAGCAGACATGTACAACAACAGTATAGGGAGTGCTAGCATCAAGGAGGAGTGGTTACACAGCTATCTGATTCCCTTGCCGAAGCCTGACAAAGACCACAAAAAATTCAGGGATATCGAAATATAACCATGCAGAATACAATAAGCAAGCTGCTGGAGAAGGTAATTGCCAGGAAAATATCAAGCCAGCTAGAGAGGCAAGGTGTTTTCCCACCTACCCTGGGTGGGTACCGTCCAAAAAGAGAAACCTGGACCAATGCAGCAGTTTTTGCCCATGATGTCTATGAAGGTTTCCACTCAGGCATTGAAACCTTTGCTGTAGCGATTGATCTTGAGGACGCGTACAACAGAGTACAATTGGATTTTTTAATGCTTCAGCTTCTTGAACTCAAAGTAAGTCCATTCCTCCTTAGTTGGATCGCTGCAGCCCTCTTCCAACGGAAAGTAGTTTTTAGATGTGGCAGTTGGACTTCGGAACCAACAACAATATATCCTGGCCTACCACAGGGATCACCATTATCTCCGGTACTGTTCAACGCCTACACAGTGAGAATCACCAGTGAGCAGATCACTGGACCTGGCAGGACATTGTCATATGCCGATGATGTTTTAGTGTATCGTCAGGGTAAGGATAGAGAGCAGGTTGCTGTGGAACTACAAACCGAACTCAATCGCATAAGTACTTGGTGTGATGAAGCTGGGGCAATGGTCAACCCAACAAAGGCAACAGTGACTTGGTTCTCGTTGAATAATCATATTGTCAACACTCCAACACCAACTGTAAAGCTGTGTTCAGAGACGGTGGAAAGAACGCAGGCAATGAATTACCTGGGGATACGGTTTGATCGAAGCCTTGCTTATAATGAGCACATAGACCAGGTGATAACAAAGGCCAAGCGGGGTTTGGCTGCGATGCGGGTGATGGCGGCAGCAAACTGTGAGCAGCGCCATCTATGTCTTCTGTACGAGGGGTTGGTCATGTCTGTTTTTGAGTATGCAATGGCAATCCTGACTCTCAGCCGTAAGCAGATAGAAAGGATGGAAAGGATACAGAATGAAGCTATGCGCATTATTCTTGGATGTACAAGAGATACAGCATGCAGGGCGATGCGCTACCTTCTTGATTTTCCAACCATTGAAGAGAGAATACAAGTTTGCAGAGCACGCGCCTACCTCAGAGTTAACGCAAACACACAACATCCACTGCATAGTGAAATTATGAAGGTGAAGGGCAGCAGGTTAAAAAGAGGACGGTCGTGGATGGGTCAAGCCGAAGACATTCTTCAACAGGTGTGTTCACTTGAGGACTTAGAACCTGGCGAGGAGTGGGTACAAGTGCCAACAGATTTCTGCACATCCTTTTCAGTTTGCATCCAACTAGATAGAAAATGCAGACAAGAAAATCCGGCTGCTGTGGAGGCTGAAGTACAAGCGTTGATTTTCGAGAATTCGCTAGACGGTGATGCTGTCATCTACACAGATGGGTCGGTCGTCCGACATGTGAGAAGCTCATGGGCCTTTACGGCTCGGGCCGGAGGGAGAATTGTAAAGGAGGACTCTGGTGCTTTCACTGAAACCACAAGTAGCCTGACTATGGAAGTCATGGCAGTAAGTAAAGCAATAACATGGCTCGAGACACAGACATTCACTAGGGCATGTTTCCTTAGCGACTCAATGAACATGATCAAGAGGATAGAGGAGGGGTCGATCCGAAGAGAATGGTTGCTGCCTCTGGAGCGGTCTCGGCTGGCAAAGATTAGTTTCATCTTCGTGCCAGGGCATGCGGGAGTACAAGGAAATGAGCGGGCTGACAAGCTCGCAGGTGAGGCTACTGTGGAGGGCGGACGCGCCATGGACCAGGCTGACATTCTGAATGCTCTACGAGAAGTAAGACTTTTGCGTGAACCAAGTGATGACTGTGAATCTACAACCATGGCCAGACTGCGAGAACAGCAAATTAAAAGAGGGGTGGCCAAACAAGAACACTACGCAGGAAGCCAAAGAAGATTGACAAACCAACACAGAACTGGTGTCGTTAGCCGCTACACGCTGTGGGATTTGCTGAGGAGGGGATCCGAGCACTTATGGACTGAATGGTTCGATGTGCAATGAGGATGATCTTTCGACTAACGAATATACATGAGGGGCCTTCAAATGAAAATATTAAATGTGTTTTGTGTGAATATATTCTGAAAATGTAAAGAACAAATGGATCATTTTTCGATGTAGTCACCACTGCAGTCAGTGCAAGTGCTTCAGTGTTGATACAGTGCTTGGATTCCTGTAGAAAAAAAAAATTATAATAGTCGCATGTGCACCATCTGCTGCACCTCTTCATCAGAGTGAAAAGTCTTTCCTCCCAATACTCTGAGTTGTTCAAAGAGGTGAAACTCACCTAGGGTTAAGTCTGGCGCGTATGGGGGATGTGATACACACTGAAAGTGGAGGTAACTGATCAAAAAGTGGATAACACAATGCTGCTCTTCTTTGGTGCATGTCAATAGTGAGGTGGCCATCTTTAAACTGTCCTTATGACATCACCGTACATGTCTGCACCGTGATTTCATGTGCTTTACACTCTTGACATCCTTAACAACAGTATTGAACTATTAGACAATGGCATGGTTAATGTAATTTCTATCACACTTTTAAGGTTTTCATTTGAAGTCCTCTCATACATTATAACACTACTAGAGAGACCAATAGAGACACAGAAACATATTTGTACTTTACAGATACTAAGGCATTTGATAAATTAAAACATGATGAACTGATTAAAATGTTAAAATGAAAGATATCACCATTGATGGAAAAGACAGATTAATAAAGAATATTTACTGGAAACAAGTAGCAGCAACAAAATGATAAACAGGGAGGGTAATAATGAACAAATAAAGCTAGGAGCTCCACAGTGATGTGTCTTGATACTGGATCTCTTCTCTCTCTATTGAGAAGTAAAAATGAGTGAGATCAAACAGAAGCCAGGAATACTAATTGGAGGTTATAGTATAAATAATCAATGCTATACAGATGATACAGTATTGATGGCGAAAAACACAAAACATCTGCAACAATTTCTGGACATTGTAGTATAGTATGTCCCGAAAAGAATGCCTTCATTCACGATAAATTATTTTGAAAACTGTCTGTTGCATCGTTATGAAATTTTTCCTGCCGTCTTATATTTACCCCCACCCAAGGAATATGTCTTTGATATGTCCAAAAGCAACTTAAATCATCGAAAGCGGCAACATTTCTTTGATGTTTTGCTGATAAACTAGTGATTTCTCACTAACAAATTTGTGTTTACAGTAATGGACGCTCCTCCAATTCAGATGACACACAAGGCGTATCCGGATTCGTATGGGAGTGGGTGCAATGAAAGAAGTAGCTTAAAAGTCTACAGGGTCGGCTGCATTGCACCGGGTTTTTATCCCACATGGCTCAGTTTCTTTCCGCAGTGCGGAAAGCGTCGCACAAAGCACGAACCCCGTACCTCCAGCGACGACCCTCGGGAGTCTCCGAAAAAATGCACTCGTGAAAAGAAGGACGCGGCCTGGAATCGAACATACAACCTTCGGAGCCCGAGTCAGACGGCTTGACCACTTCACCACGGAGAATCCCGAGAGGGGTGCAATTGCAATGTGTAATATTAGTATAGACAGAGAATTTACAGAGGCATGGGGTAAATAATTTGTAAATTAACAGGAAAGTAAAAGGAATATATTTCTTACCTTATTTTTCATTTCCTTCTTGTTTCTTCAGCTGCTGGTTAATAAAGTGTACACAAGTATTCATGTTAGCTTTTTATATTGAGTTTGTGAAAGCTTCCAAATAGCTGTGCGTTAATGTGCGTATCGAGTGACCAGAGATGATACCGCAATTTAGTCATCATGTTTCCATTTTTAAGGATCTGCTCATCTGTCTGTGTAGTTTGTTCACACGTACACATGGGTGACAGACCCGCTTTGAGTCTTCGTGAAAGATTGTCTACTCTGCTGTTCACCGTTCAGAGACGGAACATGATTACCTGTTTTGCACTATGAAAATAGTTGTCAGTGTCTCTGTAGTGGGCTTTCTTCTTAACGACCAAAATGTTGGTCCTCTATTCATTGAAGTTTATAGATTGATTCATATGCGCGTGTGTTGTCCCCTAATTTGACAACGTGTTTGCTCTCACGTTTCTTGTTATGCCACAATATGTCAGTTTCCACCGCAATATTACTCTTCTGTTGGTATTCAATGCGCTTAGTGTGTGTTTTTTTTTTTTCAATACAGTTGTTTGTCACCACTGAGGGCTTGTGGAATTGAAAATTCATCACTGTGGAATACAAACTGTTGCCATTGACATTATGCTGATGCTGTAATCTTTAGGGCCTGCAATTCGTCTGAATAGTTGGAGCAAAATATCCCAGTAAGCGTGCACACGGATTAAGGTCTGCGGTCTGCTCAGACCTTAATCTGTGTTGGACGATTCCAGTAGGTTGATGACTGCTCTTGGTTGCATAAAATTCAATCCATCCTTTCTCCAAAAGTCCTCTTCCTCTTTCAACACATGGTCCTCACATTTTTTCCAGTAACTTTTATCAATATTTAATAGCGCGGACTGGTTGACAGACAGACAGACAGACAGACAGACAGACAGACAGACAGACAGACAGACAGACAGACAGACAGACAGACAGACAGACAGACAGACAGACAGACAGACAGACAGACAGACAGACAGACAGACAGACAGACAGACAGACAGACAGACAGACAGACAGACAGACAGACAGACAGACAGACAGACAGACAGACAGACAGACAGACAGACAGACAGACAGACAGACAGACAGACAGACAGACAGACAGACAGACAGACAGACAGACAGACAGACAGACAGACAGACAGACAGACAGACAGACAGACAGACAGACAGACAGACAGACAGACAGACAGACAGACAGACAGACAGACAGACAGACAGACAGACAGACAGACAGACAGACAGACAGACAGACAGACAGACAGACAGACAGACAGACAGACAGACAGACAGACAGACAGACAGACAGACAGACAGACAGACAGACAGACAGACAGACAGACAGACAGACAGACAGACAGACAGACAGACAGACAGACAGACAGACAGACAGACAGACAGACAGACAGACAGACAGACAGACAGACAGACAGACAGGACAGACAGACAGACAGACAGACAGACAGACAGACAGACAGACAGACAGACAGACAGACAGACAGACAGACAGACAGACAGACAGACAGACAGACAGACAGACAGACAGACAGACAGACAGACAGACAGACAGACAGACAGACAGACAGACAGACAGACAGACAGACAGACAGACAGACAGACAGACAGACAGACAGACAGACAGACAGACAGACAGACAGACAGACAGGACAGACAGACAGACAGACAGACAGACAGACAGACAGACAGACAGACAGACAGACAGACAGACAGACAGACAGACAGACAGACAGACAGACAGACAGACAGACAGACAGACAGACAGACAGACAGACAGACAGACAGACAGACAGACAGACAGACAGACAGACAGACAGACAGACAGACAGACAGACAGACAGACAGACAGACAGACAGACAGACAGACAGACAGACAGACAGACAGACAGACAGACGACAGACAGACAGACAGACAGACAGACAGACAGACAGACAGACAGACAGACAGACAGACAGACAGACAGACAGACAGACAGACAGACAGACAGACAGACAGACAGACAGACAGACAGACAGACAGACAGACAGACAGACAGACAGACAGACAGACAGACAGACAGACAGACAGACAGACAGACAGACAGACAGACAGACAGACAGACAGACAGACAGACAGATCCCTGCCAGGAGCTGGGCGAAGCCGGGCCGGGTCAGCTAGTTTATTTATATAATCACGTTTCATGAAAGAACCCCCATTTGGAGACACCTCTGAACAATCCCATTTAACTCCGCACTGTCTGTGCCAAAACGAAAACCAAGAGAACATTTTTAAAAAAGCGCGGAAGTGTCTTGGTGAAGCTGTAATACTTTTAAAATGATGGACTTAATCTCTAAGCCATAAATTATATACCGCATATAAACCAACATTGAAATCTGTTGTACAATCTCCAGAACAAAAATATTTTTGTTGGGCGGACATAATGATAAGGTTATATACTAAATCTCATAATGTTCCCTCAGTTGGTTACTGAGATATGAATTTTATATTGGGGCCAAAAAAAAAAATATAAACAGACTATAACAGAGAATGCAAAAAGGAAAATCAAGAAATAAACAGAAACTATGGTTTTATCATGGGAAAAGGTGACACCAAAATAAAAATAAATAAAAGGGAAAATGATAAAAACCAAGTGGATAATTTTAAATAATCAAAGGCATTTATAACATCAGATGGAAGATGCACAACAGAGATTAACTCTTTCACTACCAAACAAAAACTGGGCTGTGACCAAACAGAAATTTATGGCAGAAAATTGGAACTAGGGGTGTGTTACAATAATGCTTTTAAAATGGTTAAGATGGTAGCAGATCTATTGTTTTACATATCAAATTAAAGAGGATTGCACAAGGAACATGACAGTGTTAATAATTAATTGATAGGTTACAAATATTATGACAATAATGAGAGGTTTAATAATAACAACTGAAATTAAAGAGGTAAAAATTATTTAAAAAACTGCACTTATAAGGTGTTTTCTACACTCCTATACTGCTAATCATGTTTAATTTACTGAATAATCAAACAAACACCACTTGTCTTCAAGAATATAAACAGTATTGCTCATTAAAGTAACCCAAAAAGAAGTTTTGGTTCATATTCTGAACCATGTCTTTTTAACAAAAAATGACAAAAAATAATGGCTGAAATCTGGAAGGTGGGGTCTCTCACAGTAAAGTTATGAAAATGGTTAAAATTGTAGAAGAAATGTTGTATTATATATCAAAATAAAGGGGATTGGACAAGGAATATGTTGGTAGGAGAATTTCTGCTTTAGGTTGTAAATAAAATAAAAATAATAATATAATTTGTAAATAATTGGACAAAAGTAGGTAAAAATAATGTAAACATTGTACTTACCGAGGGGGCGTTGTTATCCAATATCTCTATCACTGCTAATCCATTGAATTTACTGAACAAACAACACTATTTCTAAACTATAAACACCATTGCTTCCAATCAACCATCCGAAAAGAAGTTTTGCCGCAGATTCTGAATCATGTATTTTATTTTTTCAGACAAAAATTAGGAAAACACTTTGCAGATTTACATTTAATTACAATGAATATTTACACATGTCTGTTTGTTTTTATTTACTATATGTGGCAGTCTATTTGTGATAGGCTGCAAAGCAAACTTTGGCACACAAGTGTGGTCTATTAGTGCAGCCGGAGCAAACAAAAGAAGATCTGTGTCGTTCAGTTCGAGTGCTGCAAAAAACACATTCTCTACGGACACCTGACAAATTCTATTAAATGCTTGGCTCCTGTGACTCTTTCGACATAATTTCCTGCAACTGACTTTTTGAAATTCTTCGGCAGGCAGAGTGTCAAACTTTCAGGAATACTCTGAGCTGCTTCGCAATGAGCACTTTCCAGTAAACTTTTCTTGAAATCCTTCAATGACAGTTTTTTCCTCCTTTCTCTGTTTGACATATAGAATGTAGGATGTGAGCATTGATCTGTGCAATTTCAAAGATCCAGTAGTAGATTTTCTTCCACCACTTAATGGTTTTCCTATCATGGATATTATAATATCCAACCATTTGGTCCATTCTGTCGCAGCCATTCATCGCCATGTTATATTCATGGATCATCTTCGGCTTGCTTTGCGGTTTTCGCAATCCGCTCTCAACAGTTCCAACTACAGACTTGGTAGAGACAACAATGCATGGTTTTTTAGCTTTTTTATCTCTCCATGCCACACACAATATTCTTTCTCCTTCAAGAAACCACTTCATCTCTTGATGCTGAAGTCGCAAATGCTTCAACTCAGGAGGGAAGCCTACTCGGTTGACATTCAGTGTTCCTGTATAATTGAAATTGTTGGAATGCAGATAATCAATCAGAGCTTTCGAAGTGTAGAATCTGTCAGCAAAGATGTGATGGCCAGCTCCGAGAACATTCAGTAGTGTGGCAAACACTTTCACTGCATGAGCAGTTGTGAGATCTAAATCTGGACTGTATTCGGTGTTTCGTCCATAGTAAATTTTTAAATTCACCACATAGCCAGTCGCAGAATCACAAAGGCCAAATGTTTTGATGTGGTACTTGTGAGGTTTTGTTGCATTGTATTGTCTGTGCTGAAATCTGCCCTTCCATCCAATAATCATTTCATCAATGGACACATTTTCAAATGGGTAAAATGCTTCCTGGAATCTCTTCAGGACCATGTCAACAAGAGGATCAATTTTTTTTTCACCTGATGCTTCTGGTTCACATACGTGAAACATGGTGTGAAAAATAGATTCAAATCTGTTCCTGGGAAACATAGTGGCATACCAAGGAGTATATAAATGTGCACTTGTACACCAATAGTCTTTGATAGATGGTCTTGGATCAAGTCCCATAGCAATAATGACAGACGTAAACTTCAGCCATTCATGCTTCGTGAGTGGGGTCCAGGATAACAGACTAGAATGTTTTCTTTTAGGAGTGTTCTGCATCAAGATCTTTTCTGCATATTTGTTTACATTTTTAATTATACAATCCACTATGTCATCATCAAAAAAAACTTTGAGAAAATCCATAGGTGTTTGCAGATGATAAAGTTTAGAGTTGACGTGAGATCTTCGAGGACGAAATTCAAACTTCGGTTTTGTTTCTCCTTCTGACACATCTTGCCATGTCGATGGTGATGGGATAGGTGCATCACGCTGTACAGAAGCTTGTAGATTCAACTTTTTTCCTCCAGTTTTATTCTTATTTTGTACTGTTTGCTTTCCTTTCCGCTGAGAAGTGATTGTGACATCCTGACTTTCATTGTCAGACGAACATTCATCAGACATCTCAGCTGAAGACGAAGTTCCACTAGTAATATCTTTATCACCACGTGCTAAAATGTTAGATTCACAGATATAACTGCTGTCTGAATCACTATTATCGGAATCACTATTGTTTAAAACAGTTTCGAATAATAATCTAGCTTGATCTGAAGTCATTCTACGTGGACGCATACTGGTGGGCGTTTCCATTGTGAAAAACCAAAACAAACAAATTAACACTACCTTAAAACTGAAAATTCACAAGAATCCAAAATTAGAAAACCATTGACCGCTCCAAGATGGCGTAGAGATCTTTCGGCTGTACTACTTTTTAGTTTACTGTAACTTAAAATTCCGAAACGGAGCAGAAATATGTGAAATAAACCACTGATCATTTTGTGGGACGAAAAGGGCGGACTGCCATTACAGCAAATCCATTCTGTCCACAGATGGGAGCACGGTAGCGAAAGAGTTAAGAACAGAACAGGGCAAGCAAAAGTTTCATTTCAGAAAATGAAAAGCATCTTATACAATAAGTCACTTTTATTGAATGCAAGAAAGAGAGTGCTGAAATGCTATATAGATAGAACCTGTTTTGCTGTATGGCAGTGAATTTTGGAATGTAAATGAACAAATTAGGAAGAACTTGGAAGCAACAGAGATGTGGTTCTGGAGACGAATGGTGCGAATTCCTTGGACTGTCAGGGTAACTTACAATGATTGCCTGAAAGAGGCTAATGAAAGTAGAACATTATATTATATTTAACAATAAGAAAGAGACAAACAGCTTTCTTTGGTCATTTGTTGTGAATGCAGGTGTTGGAGCACAGGGACATCTCAAAGGATCAATGGGGGAAAAAGAAGACCAAGAGAAATGATGCTGAATGGACTGAGATGGTGTCATGGAGGAATATCATCAACAGAGTTGATCCAGATCACCAGGAGCTGGCAAGGCACATGATGATGATGACATCAAGTTATATACAAAATAAATAAAATGTATCTCCTAATTATAACCCAGAAGGGTTGAACAGGATTTTGATGAAAAATAAGGAAGAAAGTATTTTGAACTGCCCCTGGTTAATATTAATAATAATAATAAGGATAGTGTATCATTAGTTGCATGCACAACTTGTCCATTAACAAGAACTTCAGTTTGCAGGGCAACAAACACTCCATATTTGAACTGTATGTGAATGTGCAAGTAAGTATGGTGTTACACTAGTACTAGCAATGTCAGAGTTATCGAACTTTCCCGGGTGGGGCGGGTATGGTATTTCTTAATTTCGCGAACTTTTAGTTGCGTCCAACGATTTCACTTCCGGTTGTGACCATGTCCATTTGTATGTCAATTAAACGAAAGCAGCGTGGTACGATGAAAGGGGAAGTTATTCTGATATTTTCAGTATTGGTCCTTCTGCTAGGCGCCGAGAGATTGAGCCGAAAAAACCGTTTTCTCTGGATTTTTTTAAATTCTATTCACGAATAGTAAGGTAATTTGTCTTATAACTCCTGTAGCTTAAAGAAGTCTAAACTTTTTATTGCATTTTTGAATGCCTCGTCCAATTTTACATAAATGTGAAGAGTTTCAACACAGCTGGTGTTTGCTGGAGTTCAGGACAAAATATTTAGTGACATGGCCGCATGGCCATGGCCGTCATTACTCATAACACAAAATTCAAGATTGCGGTGCCCATACAATAAACTATAGCGGACCTGTATTTATTTATAATTAGAACTGGTAATTTAACTACTAAAATTAAACAGAATACAAGTGTCATTTATAGCAGTAATGTATCTGTGTACTTGCATATATATTTCAGCATTTGACATGACTGAAAATAATTTTGAAAGCCAGTTTTCAGACCCGTCTGTAAACTTGTAAGAAGTGTAAGTAAGGAGTACTTTTTTGCTAAGCTGCGCAGCAGTACATAATTATTTAAATTTAAATACAGTACTGTAAAATAAGTTATATGTTTTAAGTAAGTTAGTATTTAATTATTAATTGCTCACTATTAGATACAGAACAGTGTAATAATTATAGAGCAGAAGTAGAAATCAATTTTAGTGAATATTTAATTATTTAATATTTTTATTTTTTTATTATTTAATATCTTAATAATTAATTAACTGCTGCTTAATTTATGCAGCAGTTACAAACTTACTTACTTACATTAATGCATGATATTTAATCAACAAAAGAAAGCTGTCGCAATGCAGTTAGTACATTAAGACAATATGATACATTTTCATGAATTGTTCTTTCACAAATGACGAACATTTCACATGACATTTAATTAATATAATAAATGTGCAGCTATTTTAAACTAGTAATTAGGTCACAGCACATCATATCGAAAAGTCTTAAAAGTCAAGTGCATCTTTGTCTGAGACTCTTGTGCTTTGTACGATGCTTTCAGCAGGCCGCCGTGCGGAAAGAGACCGAGCCATGTGGGGGTAAACCTGGTGCAATGAAGTTGATCCTCTCATTCCTATCGACATTCTATCGAAAGAGGAATGTGACCTTTACTTTCCTGTTACCAAATCATAAGTAGAAACCCCATTTTAAAAGATTCTCTGTATATGCAAATACTAATAATCATCATCATCAAATGCCGGCTGACGTAGGCGTTCATGGCTCTCCACAGATCTCGGTTTTTGGTGTTCTGGATCCTAATACTAAATTATATTATACACCTGTAACAGGGGATTGGGGGGGGGGGGGGTGTCTTTAGCAGCATAGCTGTACACAAAATTAAATAATTGAATTTAAATAAAATACTGTGAAACAAGTTATGTTTAATTTTTATACATCCTCACCTCGCCTATCACTCTCACGCGCGCACGCGAGATAGATAGATAGATGGATGGAGGGAGGGGGGTAGGGGCTGAATGGTCTCAAGGTATGGTGTTCTCCTCGAGTGCTGGAGGTCCCGGGTTCAGGCCCCGGCAAGGACCAGGATTTATTTAAAAAATCCACCTGGACTTCCAGTAATAAAATTTCCCCTGGTCTCTGGGTAGTGAGATCGGATGCCCGTGTGTATTGTTGCGCATGTAAAAAATCCCTTGGCAGTTGGAAATCAGACAAGAGTAGCCTAACGGCGATGCTCGGGCAAAATTTCGAGTTAAAAATCTACCCAAAGTATGTAGTCCTCGCCGATGCAATGGAGTTCATTGAGCTGAGTTTCTCCAGACTAAGGTGTGAGTTAGGAGGAAAATGGAGCACTTATTGGTTAAACTGTGTGCCGTGATGTTGATCCATCGACTAAACTAAACTAAACATCCTCACCTATTTTAACTTTCGTTTTTGCATATTTCATTTTTAGTTTTACATTATAATAGAGTCTGTTGGAGACATATTTACCTAATTCCCATGGAATTAGAATCAATTTTACTTCTTGACAATCATGGCCACATTGCCTGAGCGTTTAAAATTACATGTTTTCATTTTTTTGGGAGGGAGAGAAGCTATGAAGCCATTTTAAATTGTTAATTAGGTCACCGCACATCCTATCGAAAAATAAATAATACGTCAAGTTAGGCCTCGCCGCCCCGGACGCAATGATATATGGCACTACATTGTCCATTTAAAAATAAACAAGCCACAGTAATAGAAGGAAAATAATAAACAATTGGCAGCAATTGTTAATTAGGTCATGGCACATCCTATTGAAAAATAAATAATACGTCAAGTTAGGCCTTGCCGCCCCGGACGCAATGATATATGGCACTTCGTTGTCCGTTTAAAAATAAACAAGCCACAGTAATAGAAGGCAGAATTTCTCAGCTTCCAATTTAAGGGTCGCCGATAAAATTTTCCTTATCTCTTAGGTCATCTGGTATTAAATTACGTCACCAAAAAATTCATAACTCCGCTTAGAATTAACGGATACTCTTCGTTGAGATACCGTTGGATTCGTGTTGTCAAGCTCTATCTAACTAGTATGATTTCATAAGTAAAAAACCTAATTTTTAAATATTGACGAAAATTGCTACCAAAAGTACTAGTAGTACCACACCTATTACATTGGGTACTACTGTTAATGTTATGTATTCCAGTCACAATGTCAATGTGATTCATCATTCATCTTTTCACTGCATACGATATGTTAGATACTTTACTTATCTTATATAGCTCTGCGGTCAAAACATTGTGCAAACTATTGTTTATTTTATAATATGGTTTCATTGTTTACTTTATGCTTTAGTTAATTTACTTTATTTAGTGCTTTGCTTTAGTTTTATAAAACAAATGGGCACTCTTCCGAATTGCGGTCCCAAATAGATCCGCAGTGAATAGGTCAGGGGTTAAGGGTTAGGGTTAGTTGTTAACTAAACACTGACCCTAACCCTTACCCCTGACCTATTCACTGCGGATCTATTTGGGACCGCAATTCGGAAGAGTGCCCCACACTTCGCAATATTTTCACAAACTTACAATCTACATAGACTGCAAAGTTGTTCCACCAAGGTCTTTCTGCCTGTTAGTTGAAAATTACGGATTGCCGACCACAGCTAAAGACTTAAAGTGACTTGTTTGTGAGTGATGACTGATGACTAATAATGACGATAAACGTGGACTAAAGTAGAGGGGTGTGCACATATCGGCGATATTCTATTGGTTAAAGTCAGTCACTGCAACCTTGACATGTTATATTGGACTTTGAACTCACTCGACACCGGGCTGGAAGATGTTTTTGAGTGGGTGTGTATTCAACACCTTGTGCCACATTTATTGAAAGACAGAAGATCAAGTGGTTTGGCCATGTTGTTAGAATGCAACATCAGCAACTACCATCACTGGCCTTACACCAAAGATCATCTGCGACGAGACCACGAGGACGTCCAAGAAGAAAATGGATTGACGACATCAGAGACATTGTACAACCACACGGAATGACACTATCCAGTGCCGCCCACCGGGCGCTGGAACGCAAATTATTCCTCCCCACGACGCTTGACGGCAGAAGTGGAAGATGATGATGATGATGATGATGAAATAGATTGTATTTGGCCCCCCCCCCCCACCCCCCCCCCCCCCCCCCCCCGCCCCGGTATTTGAGATTTAAACATTGAGCACAACCTACTACTGGCAACGCTGATCGTATTCCGGTACGAACTTAAGGCCTTGTCCACGTCAATATGGAAGCACTTGGGGGGTACGGGGTGTCAGGCATTGGTAGCACCTTTGGTAAGGATGACTCTCATGTCCTTTTCAGGCAGGACCCATCCCCCACTGGTCCAAGCCTGACACCCAGCTCGTGCCTGTGGCTCCTAGTAGCTGTCAGCATGCGACAGCGGCCACCCCCCCCCCCCCCCCCGGGCAACAGCTGTGAGAGGCTGGCTAAACCAGGCATGGGTATCCGATTTGGTGTCAAACCAAGAGGTAAACTAGGGTATGCCTAGCATGTGAAGACAGGGTTCGGCAGACTGCGCGGAAGAAATCATTCCTGATTCAACGGGCAAGACGGCGTTTACCTGCAAAGCGTTGTGGAACGTAATGAGCACGGCAAGGCACGTAGAGCGCCCTGGTCATCCACTGCACCTGTATTCGTCTCCAGTCGTCTCGACTTGTCTTGCCACTGGACTCAGGCGAGAGAGTGAGGTCGACGAATTGCGCAACTCTTCCTCACTTTAATCCAAGTCATCGCGCAAGTCATTCTTCATCCAACGTTTACACTGCTATATGCTTGTGAAACCTGGACTGTTTATCAGCGACACGCTAGGAAATTAAACCACTTCCACACAGTCTGCCTAAGGAAGCTACTGAAGATTAAATGGCTAAGACAAGATTCCAGACACTGAAGGTCCAAGAAAGAGCATCCATGCCCAGTATCCACACTCTACTGATGAAGAATCAGATTCGCTGGGCTGGTCACTTGACTCGCATGCCAGATCACAGGCTCCCTAAACGAATTTTTTTTACAGCGAACTGCGTTGTGGTAAACGCTCCCAAGGTGGCCAGAGGAAACGCTTTAAAGACACTCTGAAAATTTCACTGAAGGCTTTTGGAATTCATCATGACACCTGGGAGGCTGCAGCCAGAGACCGAAATTCGTGGCGTGCATCATTACGCAAGGGTGCAGTCATATGTGAGGCAACCAGGACTGCAAGAGCTGTGAAGAAAAGACAGAACAGAAAAACCACTGCAGGAAATCCTCCTCCAGAAACGTCAAGCATTCCATGCCCACATTGTCAAAGAACATTTCGAGCCAAAATAGGCCTTATCAGCCATCTTAGAACCCACGGCTCCATACCTTCAACCCCACTGGATGAAATGAATGGTCATCATCATTCTTGATGGACAAACAACATGGAAGCACTAGACTCGAGTTTCGCTCTCGTTTGAGCTCGTCAATAGTGCATATCCTTGACCTTACCCGTGCTAAAACCGCGGATCAGCGGCGTGTGACACAACTAAACCACGCAGCATGCGCTAGACGCGACCAAATTATCACACTAGAATATCACAATGTCACCCATAGTAGGCTATAGCTCACACTTTGCCCGATCGTCGCGACTGACATCCGTCAATCGATGTGGGCTCAGAAGTTATAGCCGTGGATAATTATTATCTATTCAGCAGGACCAGGCAAGTTGCTGTCTTTACACTCACAATAGACAACAAAAAGTCAGTGGCCGGTCATGATCATCATCATCATCATTTGTGGGGAAAAGGGGGTTGTCTGAGGCAGCGCTGGTAATGGTAAGTAAAAACACAGCTGACACAGGACCCTTTACACGCTTTAATAATGGTGCTTAATATGCTTATGGGCATATAGGGATTGTCTATTTTAAATGCCAATCGAAACTCTCGGTGTATGATATGGTCATAATCACGTCAGCCGCCTTTACTTCCCATGCCACTTTTTTTTTTTAATTTGAGTGTTCCCATGAAAATTGAACCCTTGACCACCAGGCCTGCAGGCGAGCGTATAGCCACTAGTCTACCACCACTCCCTGCAGAAGCATCATCATTATTTCACCTAGCAGGTTCTTTACACTTAGACAACAACAACGACAACAGAGCCAAAGGCCAATCTTCATCATCATGTAGCAGAGACGTGGCTTAATCATGACTCGATTGAAAGACTCGATCGTCAGTGTCCATGTCTCGTAATGTTCACGCCCAGGGTATCATTAATGTCCCATGTCCACCTTCCTCGTTGTGTGACCCAGTTCTCTTCCTCCAGGAACCACACCTTCCATGACTGTTCTTCCTAAGCCACTGTGACTTTTAACAAGGGAACAATATTTCAGTTTCTGGGACAGGAAGCTGTATAATAATCTGTCATGTTCACATCTTGTAGAATGTCAGTGTTTTTCTTTTAATTTAGAAGAAGAAGAAGAAGAAGAAGAAGAAGAAGAAGAAGAAGAAGAAGAAGAAGAAGAAGAAGAAGAAGAAAGAAGCAGAAGAAGAATGTCAACAACAAGAAAAAAAAACATTAGGGAGAAGAGAGACTGCATATATTGGCGGATATTGTGGGTCGAACTATTCACCCCATCAGGTGACTTAAAACACACAGAGATGCAGGACTAAGAATACACTTGTTGGTGATATAGGAGATGTATGTTTGTTATTCCCCAGAACGAGCTCGTCTGTTGCCCATTGAGTGTGGCCGCTACCGGACCATGAAGAAGTCTGACCCATGGAAGAGCATTCTGAAGAACCTCTATGAAAATACTTCAATGAAATCAGGGCAACGTAAGTACACAAGCTAGTACTGGGAGGTTAGGTGGGTTCGTGGACAGATGAATGTATGCACATACAAATCTAGCATGTGGAATACTGACACACTAGCAGTCAATGACAGATCACACCTGGCGTTCAACATGGACAGACTGGTTGAGTCAATGACAAATCAAAGCTGGCATTCAACATGGACAGGCTGGTTGAGTCAATGAAGATGTCAATACTGGCAGGATAACTTCATTATTCAAACACATCTGCACTGACCAGATGTTAGATTCCTTGCACTTCTGCTTCTTTCGTTCTCTTGAAATATGTCTATAACTGCAATGTTGTCTCTTGTATGAATTTAACTGTCTTTTTTAGTTCACACAGAGTTCCATAGAGTTTATCTTCCGCTGTCGTCTCTCTAGGCCAGAAGGTTTGCCTAGATATGTTATATTTTGGGCAGTCTTGGAATATGTGCTCTGCTGTCTGCAACGCCAATCCACATGTACATGTGGCTGTTTCACCAATCTTGAATTTTGTATACATGTGGTTGCGTAATTTATTGTGTCCTTGCACTAAATAAAACCTACATACATACACAGCTCACAACTAACACACCAGAACATTTCTTCTCATAAAAATTTATTGTACAAGCTTTAAATACAAGATCTGAGCACACACAAAAAACAACAACAACATAAAAGTCCAGAATTCCTGCAGCTCCCTCCATGTCCTCTCTGTATTATTCATTTGTCTGTAATTCTCTTCTCCTTTTGCCTTTAGGTATCCTGCTATTTCCTTGCCTTGTGGGTTCCAGACAAGATTGTCTAGTGATACTGTCCTCAGGCTTTCTCAGTGTGTGTCCTTTCTAGCGCCAACTTCTTTTACTCACCTCTTGGTTCACTGGAATGTGTTTAATTCTCTCCATGAGTTCTTCATTGGTGATTATGTTATACCATTTTATTTGCACTATTCTGTGCAGGCACGAGTTAGTGAATGTTTATAGTTTATTTATAGTTGTTTTAGTTGTGCTCCATGTTTCTCAAGTATCCTGCAGGAATCCTGCAATTTCGTTTCCCTTGTGGGTTCCAGACAAGTTTAACTTCCTTTGACTTCCACAGATTTCCTTGTTCTATGAAAGCTCTTCTTGCCTGTTGTATTCTTATGTTAATATCTCTATCTGTTCCCCCATTATTGTCCACATTGCTCCCCAAACTGGTGTATGATTCTGTCTCTTGGCATGGGATTTCACCACGGAGATTGAGTTGTTATTGATTACTCTGCTTTCTTTATGTGAGACTTCTGCTTCTGAATTGTGTGCAAAAGAAACAATAATGGGATAAATAAACATTTAACAATAATAAAAATAATTGCGATCATAAACATTATATTTGATAAAATCACAATCAAGATGATTAAATTACCCTTGTATCCTCTTATCATAGCATGTGTTGAATGAACCAGTTGTGTCAAAGACAATGGTGTCTAAACACTTTATAACTGATACTGACACTGATACTATCCTTAATGTTTAATCCCTCCTTAACTTGTGAGCATTTTGTAGAAGCATTAACTTTAAAAAAAGTTGCTTTAAAGTTGACATGGTCGACTTCATTGCACCGGGGTTTTATCCCATATGGCTCGGTCTCTCCGTAGCTCTAGCGACGACCCACAGGAGTCTCCGAAAAATTTCACTAGTGAACTGAAGGATGCGGCCCGAAATCGAACCCACAACCTTCGAAGCCCGAGTCAAACGGCTTGACCACTTCGCCACTGAGACTCCCGTAGAAGCATTATCTGTGACAAAGTAGCCATTTTTACTTTTGTTTTGATTCCAAAACTGGTACAAAAAATAACAAGCCACTGGAAACAGAATAATAGTTAAAATACTAATAATTGTTATGGTCACTATGGTGTTTGTAACAAATTCAACCAACATGCAGGAACAACCCATATGAATAATCTTTACATAAAGGAGGCACCTTTCTGGCGAATGCATATGTTTAGTCTTCCCTTGTATGGGGTGGCACTCATGTTTCGGAAAATTCAAAAATAAATAAGCAAGGAGTACAAAATATCCAAACATAAGTGAAAAAAACAGCAAAGTTACATTAATCCTCTTTCCTAAATCTGTGTTCTTGTAAATGTCATTTCCAGTACAATTGGTGTTTGGCACAATTGGCAGGGAGTGGTCCGCCACTGAACTCTGAACAGTCCTGGCAAGATGTCTTGTTATGATTGAGGGCATCATTGAAGGTTCCCTCTCTACAGCGCTGACACGTCAAAGAGTCATTGATGACGTTGATGAACTCATTTTGTCCACAAACTTGTATGTGTTCTGAAGTCCTTGGCGTACCTGTTGGGATACAGACAAAACTGGTTATTTTAACACCTCAGCCCAACTTTAATGTAACTCTCTTTCTGTCCAAATTTAACTTCTCTCAGATGTGGTTGTAATAGTAGTCGTACATTTCGAACTGTACAGCAATGGGTCGCCTCATAATTGCTTCATTCTTCTGCCAGTGAAAAACTACACAAAATGCTCATCATTACCCCATGTGAACTCGTGAAGGAAACAATAGTTTTGACAAGCCAAATCGCCAGAGCTCCGACAACAGACCGCCCTTCACTTGAATGTGCAGTTCAATGTCGAGGAGACAGTTGTCTGACAAACACAAGAAGCCTGCACACGTATTATCACATACAGCAGCCATATAGAATGCTGGAACACTATTTTTAAAATGTAACTCATTCAGTAAATTTTTGTACTGTAACTCACTCATATTTTTGTACTGCAACACATTCAGTATTGACATAAGCCTAGGTCATTGACAGTGAGTTGAGTGACCGGGCATGAGAAAAGAATGGGTGAGAGTGGGAGACAGTAAAGTGACTGACCTGGCTATGAGAAAACAGCCAGTCCTGAGAAATAAAATGGTGAGGGTAGAGGAAAAAACCCCTAGGGCGGATGGGGCGAAAGAGGGTTGTGTGTTGTGTGAAGTCAGGAGACTGGAAAGTGAGTGAGAGAAGAGACCGACTGCGGGGCAGGTCGTTTTCGAGGAGTTGAGTTTGAAATACCGTAGGAGTCGGTAGTCCACGGACAACGGTGTTGTGTTGTTCTCCGAGTTGTGAAGACAGGCCTGAACCAGAGTGGGTTCTATAGGGAGTGAGGGCCTAAACCCAGAGTGGGTTACATAGTTGAGCAGTGGCTCCGACCCAATGTGTGGGTTGTATTGTAGGAGATCCAGCCGTGGATAGTAGTTGGACTAAATGTCTTGTGGATTTGATATGAAGCAGGCTTGAGAAGGCATTGATGTGTGCTGGTTAAATTGTGAGGAGGATATTATATTCTATGGATTACATTATTTCTGGATGTATAAACATGTTCCGTCTGTCCGTCTTATTTCTGTAATAAAGGATTATGTGCGCCAACGGAATCTTGTTTAATGACTGGTGAATATGCACTTCTGGGGTGAGTTATATTGCAAGACAGTTAGATATCTCCATTGACACACCATGAACATCGTTACCTAGACAACGACCATCACACGAAAACTTATCATCAAGAACATTGAACAGTATCATGAAGAAGAAAGACGTGTGACATTTCTGGGGTCTCCTCCGGTCAAGGACGACGGGGATATATTGAGAAACCCATTGCATTATAGACACTGGTGTCATTCTGAGATATTTGTGGGCTCTTCGCTGAAAGAGAGGAGTTATTATCTGTGACTTAGTTCCATCAATTTAGACAGTACTGCTCTAAGAAATTAATGTGAACTCTTCAGTGTGTGCGCCAGATAATTCACACAGACAGACGAGAGTTAATGATCAAGCTAGTAGACAGTTCAAGTGAAGGTCACACTACAGGTAAATTAACTACGGTCAGCACACGGAAACAGACGAGGCGGGGCGCCAGGAGAATTAACGCAGCACAAATCGACCGGGAAAGTCGATTGCAGTAGCAGGGGTGTTTGGTCACGGACAGCACAAAGGAAATGTCGCGGGGACAAAACGGTGTTTGCAACAAGTGCGGTCAGTCCTAGTGTGTGTGTGTTTGACAGGATTGAACCAAAGATTGAAGACAGCGAGCAATTTCGTCGCAACATCCTGTGTGTGGGGAGAATTTTGTGTGTGTGTGTGCGAGGAAACGCACGGTGTTGTTGCAAGTTGACTGGTCAAGATTTAGTGACGCAGTTAATAGGACGGGTGGCAACAAGAACCCTACCGCCAGAGTTGGGGAGGGTTAATGATGGAAAGGGTGATTTTCCACGAAGTTAAAAAGAGCAGCCGTGTCGGGGCTGAGAGGTTGGGTGGAAAGTGTTTTTGTATGACGGAAAAGTGTCCGGTCATTTTTCAGACAGTCAGTGTGGATTATTGTGACAAAGAAGAATGAGGTACTGACTTGAGGTGTCCGGCAAGGTCAAGGTTGGGGACAGTGGAAAGTTACTGGGATTTTCCAGAGAACTGGATAAACAACTTGTTTATGAACGAAAACCAGATTTTATGTTTCATCTTTGTTGAACTGTTCTACTATCGTTATCATTAATCTGTTATGAGCAAACATTTTACAACGCAGCGCCATCTCCGCAACGAAAGTAACAACATATCGAAAGAACACTTTGGATTATTACTGTGGTGCCACCACGTACAGAGAAAGTACAATAACGTTACGGACGGTGTCGAGACAGAACAGTTTGGATATCACTATCATCTTCAACTTTTGTCGACGGTTTGAACTTGTGATCACCACGTAAAATTAAGTCACCACGCAACAAAGTTGGAATATCGTAGACATTTCGGAACATTTACCAATATACATTCCCAACATATTGTGAAAAATTCTTAAAAACCGAACTTGTGGCGACGGATTATCATTAATAGGCACATATTTGTCGGCCAACCAGTTGGACATTTTGTTTGCTCTCTCATAGTCTTAACTGTCGTTATCGTTTGTGTGTGTGTGTGTGTGTGTGTGTGTGTGTGTGTGTGTGTGTGTGTGTGTGTGTGTATATATATATATATATATATATATTTATATATATATATATATATATATATATGTGTGTGTGTGTGTTATGACATGTAGTTGTTGATAGGCACTTTTTGCGATCTCTACACTAGGATAGGACTTGCAAAACGTGGATTTTTCTGGTGCTTAAGAAATTTTTTGTAAGGAAAACGTTAATGAGTTAACGTGTCGTGCAGTGGCATTGGAATAGTCCTAACCAATATCTAGAGCCGAGTTGTTTCACGTCAGATTTGTGTATATTGTTACGCTATAATTTTTCTTTTCTTTTTTTTTTCTTTTCGTTATATTTACATATGATATTTGTTGTGGTCGGATATATGGTATTATTGTAATCTTTCGTCTTTTCTACTGTATAGTGGTCTTTTTCAGTTTATATTGATGTATTATATAACAAAGCAGACACATAGAGGACTAACGAGATCTCTGGTTAAATATAAATGGAGGTTTATTTCACATTGATGACCACTACAACAATCTTATTTCAATTCCGACATTATGGTGACCTCTCTCCTCCAGTCCCAGATGTTTACTGACCTCCTAACAACAAACTACGTCACGACTTGAGCATCTTTCTTCCCATTCCATCCTGATGCTCAAGCGTGCTGTAGCTTTGCCCACCTAACATACTACATTCTGCTACACCTTCCTATGTTTCAGAAAGACTTTTTCCCTTAAAAAGTCTTTACTCCTAATCCCTCTATTCTATTCCCTCTCTTTCCTTACCTCCCACAACTCCCCTAATCTTCCCCAAACCAATTCTATTTTTAGTAAATAATCTATTCGTAACTCTTTCCCCTGCCACACTATGCAACTTCTTCTTCGTTCTTGGTCCTTCAAATATAACACATATTATTTACATATCCTTAATAACATTTAAATCTCAACTTTATACAATACATCATAACACATATGGTTACCTTTTGAAATAACTATCTCCTTTTCATAAGCAATCCGCTTAAAATTTCAAACGCTGTACTCTTCTGATACCAACTCCCTATTGTCATCACCAACCCTACTAATTCCCCACTTTCAATCAACCTGAAATCACTCTCACACGATAGAAAGACTAAGAATCGGTGCGCACCGTAGATTCAAAGAAGAAGTAGAACTCTTCCAGACAAAAACCACTACTCAGCTAAATCACACACTCCTTTACCCCCCTATGTCATTTGAGACTTTATGTAATAAAGTCTAAAATAATTATATCTCCTACAGTACCACTCATTATGGTAACAGTTTACGCTGCTATCTACAGCATCAAATACCAACCATCAAAAATATTATTCATTCCCAAGTGTCTACATATTACAGACACTACTAATTTTATAGCTCTGAACCTTACCTCAACCTCGCATTGTAATGTCAACCACAAAACACATCCCGAGGACACAATTAAAAAGGTCCATTATCCCTTAAGACCTGTCCCAATACACATCACCTCACATAATAATCTCTTTTAATCTTGCCGAAATTTTCAGCGACCCCTTACTGTCCATTTATTATGGGCATATCTACTAAAACCTCCACTTATGCCGTTATCAACAGCAACAATATACTACCCCTGAACTCATGTGTGTGACTGCTTGCAATCAACTTTATTCTATCTCAGTCCATATATCACGGACCCTCAAAAACCCCATGTCATTATGTCTCCACAATGTTCATTTCTCACACTTACAACCCTTTACTATTGTACTGCTATCCACAGTGTCTAATCAAACATGGATTCAATTCATGTTTTACTATTTGTCTGGGGTAACACGTTACCCCACTTCTTCCTTCTATAAACCAGCAATCCCGTGGCTCTTCTGACCCATGGTACTATATGATTGCAAAACTGTTCCCACCATTTCCCCACTACTAATATTCATTAATCTTTTCTTCCCCTATATGCTTTCCAATCCATATATTTCCAATCAATGCTCACCTTAAACTCCCATAACCATTTTACTTGTTGTAGTAACCCCCGTCGTAGTGTTCACAACGTTTGCAGCCGCTTATATCATTGATTTATCAACGCTGACTATCACAGCAAACATGCTAACAAATATACCCATAAACCTATTATTCACTAAAGTAATGTTCTCTCTACTAGTCTCTCAGTAGTTTATTACTACTTTTTCTGAACGAATGGTCCTATTAAAGCCCATGTATTGTCTTTATTCTAGACAAAACATGTAACTTAAACATAACTTAATTAACTACTATTTAACAACAAAACAGCAATAATATCAAAACCAGGATATCATACCCACCCCCCCCCCCCCCCTCCAAGTTTTTATAACATCATTTATGTTTCCCCTCATATCAATTAAAGGTATTAACTCATTCAAAGAAAAACATATATTAAAATAATACAACATACATCCTAATCTATTGTTACCTAATACTACTGGTCTCTTTTACGGACCAATAGTTTGTACGCAAAAGTCTAAGAACACAATAATCCTATTCTAAAATCAAATAATAACAATAATTTTACAGGACCAAATCAAGCAAAAAAACATATTATATACGAATCATTGAAAGCTTAAATTCACTAAAACAATTTGCTTCTCGCTAAAAGAGAAGGTTTAAAAAAAAAATAATTCACATAGAATTAACTACTTAAAGTGACCAAGCAACATTGGCCTCCTATACGAACCAATGTAACACATATCTATTCACCCAAGTCATGCATATTTTGTTATAAAACAAAACAACTCAATGCCAAGCATTAATGCCAAAATACGTGTATATGTATATATATATATATATATATATATATATATATATATATATATATATATATATATATATATATATATATATATATATATATATATATATATATATCTGTTACCTACAGATCATCATAACGCGGAACAATACTTGTTCCCCTCAACCAAAATCACTACTCAACAAATGACCGTACCTTTTTCTGGAAGTCAAACATTGATTATCTCCCCTCACAACATTTTATCTTTTACAAAACTAACTCCTAACACATCACAATATCTGGAATGTAACCACTGTAAACTACAGGTCAACTCATTTTATCTATTACCAGTGTGACGGCTATCTCAATGTCACCTACCAGTCATCTATCTACCAATAGAACCTGTGGCTTGGCACACCAATTGTTTCCCTTGGATTTGTTCCAGTATTACTACAACTACTTAATCACTACCGTTAACTACGGTATCTCCACCATGTTATCGCCAGTAAAAAAAACTTTTGTCTATTTACTATAGACCTCTCACCAATACATCTACCTACTGTACCAATAACTAATTCTACTTTTAAGTTTCTCGTCTACCCGACGCAATTAACTAACGTATCATTACTTTCCAACATCTAACCACGACTACTCTAAGGCTATCCTCAAGTCTCTCCTAGCGTTCTTGCACCGCGATGATAGTTAAACTAGTCACACTTATCGGAACACGTTCTCTAGAACACTATATTTATAATGTTCCGACGTTCATTTAGCTAATTACTCTCTCTCCTTCTCTTGCTTACTCCTATTTATCGGGACTCTTTCAGAAACAGCAACCAACACCACATATTACTAACAACAGACCTCACTTTTCTCATTTCTCAGTATTAATCATTCATGCTTCGACATGTCCCTATCAACAATACTAAACATGTTTTATGAAACGTCATTCAGAATGTTAACTCTCTTTCCGTCAACCTGTCATACAACTTCCATAATTTCCGTCCAACGTCAGATATTCTAACGAAAAGACATCACAATTCTCTAATCATGTTCTTTCTATCTCTCAATTTTCGCATACTCTATGTTCCACGTTTTATCAACGTCACTTATCAACCACTCTTCGCATATTCACACGGACAGTGATACACAACCTCGCTCTCATCTCACGACTACTCTCGCATCGCGACAACCTAACGTGTCTATACAATTACTTCAAAAAAAAAAAAAAAAAAATTTAGACGCCAATTCAACATTCCAGCAATCACTCACCACAATCTAAGCGTATCGATCTCCTCTACACACATTGACACAAGATATTTCAGCGCAACTATTACATTTTATCTATGTACTTCACTTAGGCGACGTCTCCAAACCTCACTCCTTCTTCACTCATCGCGACGAATACCTGTTTGTCTAGAATTATACTCACGTACAAACTAAACGCCTCGTACATGTATTATCTCTCGCAAACTATATCTCTTTTACACACTAACCAGCACTATCAACGATCTCTCAAAACAAACCTCATTCCGCTGAGCCACTAACCTCGCAACTATCATTCTATACTTCTCCACACAACAACTTTCACAGATTTAATCACCTCTGCTTTCTCTACAAGCATCATATTACGTCATCCCTCTCACCAAGAACTCATATCCTTCAAGCATCAGTTTCCACAGTCTTTTACTCTTAATAGTCTTTCGCTCAACTGACTATTTTACACATGATACTCAATTTCTCCTCAATCTATATCTCCTCATCAGACACTCTTGATTCAGCTGTCAACAATACTATACTTACTTCTCAAACCACCAAGCGAAACTATCTCAGACATCACGTCATAGCTCTAAGTCGAACCATTTCTAGTACGAACATTCATACTTAGTTTATCTCTCTCTCTCTACTAATTCTGTGCTGAATCTACTCTACTTTATCACACCAGTTATACATCACTCAACGTGATTAACTCTCTGTATCTATCCATTCCGGACAAAGGGCTATTCTTTACCTTGTTTACTCTCCCTACGTCGCAACCAAACATAAGATATCCTGTATTACGTATCCACGTAGAATATCATTTTGCCGTAACTCTCTATCCTCAACAACACTATTGCCTACCCTGTGCCATGTGATGCTGCACCAAAAAAAATTCATCTGCCTATTTTAGATAGCCCATATGTATTTGCTCAAACCGCAATTCTTCTCACAAGCCAAAACAATTCCATATGTCCTTCGTCACCCGAAGAATTTTAACAGTTATAGAGTGTATCTAAGTTAAATATTTCATTGTCTCTCAGTACATTAGTACGTCTTTCTTTTATTATGTCATCTTCACTATCTGTTGTTAACCTGTTGTTAAAGTACTCAGGTCTTAAGGTCATATATTCTTCTATTTTTCTTTCTGTCGTTGAGTAAATTCCCGCTATCTGTCTATTATTATTCTTCTTCTTAAATGATTTCTTTCTATTTCCTTTATTTTCGTCGGTCTGCTCACTGTTTCCTGTATACCTTACGTAACGTTTATATTTCCCCATCTCGTCTTCAGATGACACACTTATAATAGTTCCCTCATCAGATTCATAATAGTTTACTGCCGACACCTCGACCCTATTCCCATAGTCAGCTTTAGAACGTCTGACTTTCTTTCTCTTTCTTGGTATTCGTCTCTTAGCCTTCCCTACTTTCTTGTCATATAAACTGGTATCTAGTTCTAAAGAGTCACTAACCAAAACTCTGTCCGTCTGTCCACCAGCAACTATACCGTATGAGGGAACATCACGCTTCGAGTCAGGATCTGTTCGTAGTGCAATTCTCTCATTCTCTGAATCATCAGTATTTATAGTTGTTTCAGCATCACGGCACGTACTATAACATGCGGTGGCAGAAACATCTTCTCCGTAACCTGAACTCTCACACCTAATATTTCTACACCATTTAGGGATTAATTTAATGTCTGTACCTGAGGAACTTGACATGTCAGTACCTCTATTAACTATCATACTACTATTTCTTTCTTCAATACTTTTCCTCTTTGGTTTCCTTTCATCTTTGGTTCTTGTCTGTCTATCTTTCCTAACTTTAACTGTGTCTTCTTTTTCTAATTTCACCTGAGGTGGTTCCACAATTTCCACCGTCTTAATAGTTTGCGTTCCCTTTTCTATTTTCTTAATTGACTGTACCTGGGTTGTCTTCTCTACAGTATCAATATGTGTCTGTGTACTATCATTTATCGTATTACTTGTCTGCGTCTGTGTCTCTCGGTCTATTCTCTTTATTAACACCGTCGTTTTCTTTTCCTGTCTAACAGTCATATTGGCAACCACCTTAGGAATAGTTGAATTTTCACTTACGTTTTCCACTTTGTTCTTTGACCCTGACTTCAGATACTGTCTCCGTCTTTGTTCAAACCAGTCGTCACGTTTTTTCCTAGCAGTCTTGTCATGGGATGGCCATTTCCATAATTTCTTGGAGAAGTCTCTCTCAGGACCATTCTTGTATCTATAACACCTATCCCAGTCCGACTTTTCACCATTACGTCTGTTCTCACCGTCTTTTACCCCACATACATCAGGTCTTTGTTCATAATAGCCATATTGTCTTCTGTCTTTATTAAGCAGTGGCTGTCTCCTGTTATTCTTTCCTACTCTATTGTAGTCTACCTTGAATCTATAAGGGTCTTGTCTAGTCGTTCTGTTCTTCAACGTTTCTACAAAATTCTCTACTTCATTAACTGCTACCTTTAACTCTCCCAACCATGTACTAATACGTTGTAATTCTACATATAGGTAATTCATATTAACTTCTTTGTAATTTCTATCAAGCTTAAAACAATATGCCTACTTCTACCTCTGCATATTCCTTGGTACCTGGAAAAAAAACCCGAAGTCTTGAGCTTAGCTGAAATTATGCCTGTTTCTCCACTGTGCTGTGATGGGTCTGCCTGTTGCCATATCCTGTTGTTTCTTTTGCTATGTTGAAATACTTCGCTGTACACTTATATAAGCAACAAAAAAAAACAATCAATAATTATTAATATACATTCTTAAATTAACCAAAGGACGTAATCTTCCTCTTGAAACTCAATAATTTTCTATCTATCACTGTTCCTACCCCCGTCAAAACTTGTGCCAATGAATCTTGTTCCGTCATGCTGAAATATTTCTGTATATAGCAATAAAATCAAATTCACATTTATAACTATCTAATTTAAAGACATGACCGTTGTTACTTTACACAGTAAGAATTGTTAAATCAGTCAATAGTACTTAAAATGATATTTAAGGTTTACAATTTACCCTAATTTCTGCTCCTGAACCAAGAAAGACGGATTCCTTTATGTTCGCTGTCAGGTAGAATTCAAACGCTAGGAGTCTGTGTTAGTTGAAATGCTCCTCCAACCGATCACGCACTTCAGGTAGTTAGGGAGTTTTTTCTTCCAACGTCTCAGTAACTTCAACCCCTGGTTGGGTCCCTACCAGACTTCTGGCTTCTTTTCACCCGATAACAGGGCACATCAAAGCGACGTCTTGAGAACTGGAGTACTTCACTAAAGCGATAATTTGGATCCCCTCTTCAGTAGGTCGGCAGCCCAGTCTGCCCCTCCCACTTCCGAGAGTCTCCTGATGATATCGCTGCTGTTGATGACCTTCTCATTTCTTCTTATGAGTGATTGACTTGTTTCTTCAAACTCTCAAGGTCACGATTCAACGGTTTTCAGTTCGCTCCAGACAATCTTGATGCGAAGTAGATAACTGCTAATTAATTCGACTTGCCTTGAAGTTTCTTTTTCCTGAGCCTCTTATTTCAAAGGATCCAGAAAAAACGTGCTGGTTTTTCTCATTCTTTTGCTCAGCAAGACGATAAGTATTGTACAGCAACCCGGCCTGGCAAGCTGGTTTTCATATCTCAGCTGATAACGACTGCCTGTACAGCGAGGATTCTTGACAAGAGGTCCTTACAGCGAGGATTCTGAAAAATATTTACAGACAACCACCCCTAGCCGGGCTTTTGGCTGCTGTAACTCTCACAAACGACGTAGTGGCCATTTATCAACTTCGTTTTTACGTTCAATACAAGTATAGAACCGTGCCGTAATTCTGTCTCTGGGTAATTGATGCAAGCAGAACAAGGATCTTCAAAACTTTGCAGTTATTTCGATGTTTTATATGGACGGCGTATTGAGATTCCGCGACGACACTCCAGGTTCCGATCCTGAGTCGTGGGCACCATTTAGTCCTCTATAACAAAGCAGACACATAGAGGACTAACGAGATCTCTGGTTAAATATAAATGGAGGTTTATTTCACATTGATGACCACTACAACAATCTTATTTCATTTCCGACATTATGGTGACCTCTCTCCTCCAGTCCCAGATGTTTACTGCCTCCTAACAACAAACCACGTCACGACTTGAGCATCTTTCTTCCCATTCCATCCTGATGCTCAAGCGTGCTGTAGCTTTGCCCACCTAACATACTCATTCTGCTACAATTACGCGTACTGTGGGTGTCCCTACACAAGTTTGTGGTTGTTACTGTGGTTTATTTCTGTGTGATCACCGTCTTCGTGTACTTGGCTTGTGAGTCTAACGTTTTTATAGAAAACACTTACTGTTATCATCCATTTGTTTGTATATGTATTTATATGTATGTTTAACAATATTTCCAGAAATGTTATACAACTATTTGTTATAGATATATGCCAGGGAGTATAGGTGATACTTCCCCCTCACTACCTAGTGCTTATAGAGTGACTGGGTGAGTACAGAGTGATATTTTAGCACTACGAATTTATGTACACAGGGAGTGCTGGTGTACGTAGGGAAGTGACACAGACTAGCAGCAGAGTCTGTACATTTATAGTTGACTGATTGACAGCAACGTGTCCACAAGTACAAGATGCCTACATTAATGGAATATATTGAAGGAGGTGAACGAATAGGCCTGAAAGGTAAAGAGTTACAGGAGTATGCAGAAGCAAAAGAACAAAAACCGACGAAAGAGAGGAGAGGCAGAATGAACGCGAGGCAAAGCGTCTACAGGAAGAGAAAGAGACACAAGTAAAACTAGCTGAAATGGAAAACAAGCGACTACAGGAAGAGAAAGAGACACAAGTAAAACTAGCTGAAATGGAAAACAAGCGTCTACAGGAAGAGACACAAATGGAACTTGAAAAGTTAAAACAAACAAATGCGGTGGAAATCGAGAAAGAGAAGATTAAGATGGAAGCTGAAATTGCTCTCAGAAAATTAGAACTATCTTCGAAAGGTCAAAGTGAGGAAAGCAGAAGACAGTCGCAGTCGTCACAGAAATTAAAACTGCCATATTTTACAGACCGAGACAACCTTGAATCTTATCTTGACAGATATCAGGCATCAGCGAAAGTGTTAGGCATCCCCGAAGAACAGTATGCTATTAGACTAGGGGAGCTTCTTACGGGTAAGGCACTAGACACCATGTTCAATTTACCTGTAGAAGAAAGAAACAACTACACTATCTTACGTCAAAGTTTGCTGACAAAGTTCCAACTAACTGAACATGGATATAGAACAAAGTTTAGACAGTTAGGGCCAGAGACAAATCAAGATTTCACAGACTTTGTTAACACAGTAAAGAACACATTTAACAAATGGATGGAGCTTGCAGAGGTAGGGAAAGAATTTAATAGATTAGTAGATCTAATGTTAAGAGACAAGGTAGTATCTGCGTGCAATTCTAACTTAGTAGCTTTCTTTGAGGAACGTAAGCCAAAGGACATAGACACAATGTCTCAGTTAGGGAAAAACTACATGACTGCACATCCTAACGTATCTATTGGGAAACTAATGAGTGAGGAAATAGTCTGTGCAGCGTACACTAAACAGGATCAGACTCCAGTCATCAGACCAAGGGCGAAAAGTGTGGATTCAGCACAGAAAGGTGAGCAGCAAGAACTTCAAGATAATGGTTTCCGAGGAAAAAATGTTGGTAGAGTAGGACGGTACCCATATAGAAGAGGAAATTTCCAGAGACGTCCAAATTATGCAGGATGCTGGAATTGTGAGAGCTGGAGACACAAAATGGCAGAGTGTGATGCACAACCATCAGATGGACCAACGAACAACAGTAAAAGGGAGATTACTTGTTTCAAATGTGGAAGGAAGGGGCATGTCAGCCATCAATGTAGGATGAGAGAAACAGAGCATTCAAATGCGGCACAAGTGATTGAGACTATGAACAATGAAGATTGTAGTGGGTGCAAACCTCTTTTTGAAAAAGATAGTCAGCCAGTCCTAATATGTGGTCATACAGTGAAAGCAGAATCAGCAGTGCATGAAGGAGGAAGTCTGAAGCTGCATCAGGGATTCGTCAATGATAGACCAGCGTTAACAATTAGGGATTCCGGATGTACGTTATCGGAGTGAGGAAAAGTTTAATAGATCCCTCGGATTATACAGGGAAAAAGATTAGATGCATAACATTCAACGGCACAGTAGAGTTCTACCCATTAGCCATAATAACAGTAAAAACACCATATATCACTGGAAGAGTGACAGTGTGTGTTTTGGACTCGCCAGTGGCTGATTTGGTCATAGGAAATGTTATAGGTTGTTAAAGATTGTACAGAAGAGGAAGTAGTTTATTGGGACCAAAAATATAGGGTAAGCAGTAATGAGGTAGTTACCACAAGAGGCACTTGAAGTAGACACAGGAACTCAGGACAAGGATAGTACAGCTGAGCAGATGAGAATGGATCCCAAATATAGTGCTAGTGGCTCCCAGAGACGAGATACTACTCTGAACAAATGTTCCCAAGGGTGTAGGATTGTAGAACATAGGCGGTCAAAGAAAGGTAGATGGTGCTTCGAGAGGAAGAACAATGTTCTCACTCACAGGTTTTCAGATAGCAGAACTGCACGTGGGCAAGGAGCAGTACCTTTAGCACATAGAGACCGATATACTAGAACAGCTCAGAATAGTGCATGTGCAGGGCACATAGGCATAAGGCGTATGCAACAGAAAGCAAGGTGCCAGATATATGGGCCAAGATTGAATAAAGAGTTCAGACTAAACAGAGACTCAAGTGTAAAGGTGCAGTGTGCAGATAGCAAAGTTGAGTCAGGTCAAAAGAGTGTTCGCGACATTACTGACTCAGGGCTAGGGATATCAAACAGATGTTGTAATTGTAGAGGTACCATGAGTCATGGGTACATGAAGGGTAGTCACAGCATCGACAGGAATCAGAGGTGGGTTGAGGCAAGAACAGAACCACCTGATATAAGGTCGGTACACAAATAGTATTGTGGGGTCGTGAAGTAGTAAGAGACCTGTGGGTACATAAGTATAATGCTTTTCTGTGGTGTATTGTTGTTGTGTGATGTATTGGTTCATGCAGTGGTACACAAGATAAAAAGTTGTTTGTATTTATGTGTGGGGAATATGGGAGTGTACTATGAGCATTTGGTGTATTATTTAGGGTGGTAGCTGGAGGAAGGTGGAGCCATACTTAGGGCTACCCAGGCAATATGTCTGGGTCACAGATTTAATAAGTGTTAGTCTCCCAATATTTGAAAACGAAGTTTTCTTTTAAGAGGGGGGTGATGACATAAGCCTGGGTCATTGACAGTGAGTTGAGTGACCGGGCATGAGAAAAGAATGGGTGAGAGTGGGAGACAGTAAAGTGACTGACCTGGCTATGAGAAAACAGCCAGTCCTGAGAAATAAAATGGTGAGGGTAGAGGGAAAAACCCCTAGGGCGGATGGGGCGAAAGAGAGTTGTGTGTTGTGTGAAGTCAGAAGACTGGAAAGTGAGTGAGAGAAGAGACCGACTGCGGGGCAGGTCGTTTTCGAGGAGTTGAGTTTGAGATACCGTAGGAGTCGGTAGTCCACGGACAACGGTGTTGTGTTGTTCTCCGAGTTGTGAAGACAGGCCTGAACCAGAGTGGGTTCTATAGGGAGTGAGGGCCTAAACCCAGAGTGGGTTACATAGTTGAGCAGTGGCTCCGACCCAATGTGTGGGTTGTATTGTAGGAGATCCAGCCGTGGATAGTAGTTGGACTAAATGTCTTGTGGATTTGATATGAAGCAGGCTTGAGAAGGCATTGATGTGTGCTGGTTAAATTGTGAGGAGGATATTATATTCTATGGATTACATTATTTCTGGATGTATAAACATGTTCCGTCTGTCCGTCTTATTTCTGTAATAAAGGATTATGTGCGCCAACGGAATCTTGTTTCATGACTGGTGAATATGCACTTCTGGGGTGAGTTATATTGCAAGACAGTTAGATATCTCCATTGAAACACCATGAACATCGTTACCTAGACAACGACCATCACACGAAAACTTATCATCAAGAACATTGAACAGCATCATGAAGAAGAAAGACGTGTGACAAGTATATTTTGTAATGTAACTCATACAGTATATTTTTGTACTTTAACTTATTCAGTATATTTTTGTACTGTAACTCATACAGCATATTTTGTACTTTAAATCATTCAGTATATTTTGAAACCAAGTAGATCCTTTGCAGTTACTGTCAATGGGGTGTGAGGTGTGAGGTGTTCACACATTGGTCACCAGTGTCACATTGGTCTGGAATATTTGTTTTTGTTTCTGACATAATTTTGCTGTGCCGGATTACTGCATAGCTGCAATATTTGCGCCTTTTAGCCGACACATCCGACTTCTTCAGGCATTTGTTGGCCGGGATACCTTTCCAGGTGGTTCGTAGTTTGTTCGACTCTCACTGTTGTGGTGTTATCTCCAGTCCAGCTGGCCCATTTAGAACAGCTTAAGACATCCGGGTCAGCCCTCAAGGAAGGCAGGGACCGACCATGGGCATTCCCTGTCATCCAAGGAAGCTTCCATAATTGCAGAGCAGACACATAGTGCTCTGGTACTGGGCTCATCCAAAGAATCGTCATGTTCTGCACATGGCTGCTTAGCCTCACTTCTGTATATTAGGCCTTCCATTCACTACAGGCTGCTCCTCCGGAAATTAGATGTATGCAGCCTGTAGATGACATCCATATAGTGAACTTTCAATTTGGACTTTCCCATTAATGGATTCACTAGCCAATCAATAGTCTATTGTGTGTCACTGGGACACTTTTGCCACTCACATACCTGTGGCATGAAGTGTGGCAGATTAGGAACTTCTTCATGCACCTTCAGACATCCAGCTGAATGAACACTGTTAAAGAAAGCAGCAGTGAACTTCAGCTTGTTGACATCTCCATAGAGCTTGTCCTCAAATGTAGCAGGTGTAGGTCAAAATAACTTTCTGTTCTGAAAATATTGGACACTCCTGTCGCAAATGTTTAGCTGTCATTTTACCAGTTGCACAATTACATTCATCAGTATTTCCTATCTTTAGTGTATTGAACAAGTGGTATTTCAGCCTGTTATGTCATGTGCAGAGTTTGAAGATAGCTGCTTGTTCACTTAAGTAGAATTTGTAATATGCATCATCTTTCTGGAGGCCTGAATGCTCTGATTCCCATTTGGTTCCGTAAGTGCTTTGTATAAACCTCTTTGCCTCATTATAGGTTATGTCTATGTCAGGCTGAGGTAGTTGTCCGCCCTTTTTTGGATTTCTTACAATCTCCATGGAGTGCTGCTCTTAGGTCTGCTAGTTCTATGCTGTTTTTGCTCTTCAGTATTGAGACAGCTGATATTGCACTTGTGAAGAAAGCTATTGCTTCTCTTTATTTTCTACTATCAAGAGTATTTCTGCTGCAGTTTTCAAAGCCTCTACCTCTGCTTTGAAGTTACTTGAAAATGTTCTAGTTACCACTGTTTTTTTTTTAAAAAACTATTTTTAAATTTAGAAGAATTCTCCTCCATTTTCTACTGAATTTTTGGCTGATCCATATGTATATGCATGGGTCCAATTGCTACTTGGGTAATGTTATTTTATGTAGTTGAGGGCAATTTTTCTTCTATCTGTTTCATTCTGAGTGTTCTTTTTCTCAAAACCAGGAATGTTTTTCTATTATCTCAGGCAGTTGCTGCTGTCTCCAAGCTGGGAACTTGTGTGCATTGTAAATGGGTTTGACTGTTGATATGTTAAGTATAGGATCTGTCCTAATCTTTCCTTTAGCAGTTTCCTACAAAGCTGCTTTACTTTAGTCTTCCCTTTTGAAAACCATTAACCGTTTATACATGGGGTGGTCTGTCAATCTTCTAAATTTTTTGTTGCTGGGTTCTGCTATCTCTTCTATCCTGCATTGGTTGTAAACAAGTGATCTTTTCTAGTTCGTTAATAGGTGTTATCTTCAGACTTCCAGTTATGATCCGCATTCCTTAATTTTAGACTTTACTTATTTTGTTAAAGTTTGACTTAGCCGCTGTTGCCCAAGCTGCAATGCCATATTCCAGTACTGGCCTCACCCGTCCAGTATATAACTTCTTGAGAACCTTCTCATCTGTTCCCCATGTTGTACCAGTGAGCTTTTTCGTGATTGCCATTCTTTGCCTTGCTCTTGTTTGATTTTTCTTAATCTGTGTCTTCCATGTCAGGTGACTATCAAATGTGACTAGACAGTTTGAATATTTTTCATGGCGCAATATTATTCCATTCAATACCAGCTTAGGGTGCTGAGGTTTATTTATTTGAGAGGGAGAACACTGTGCGTGTTGTTATCTACTCAGTTATCTTCACTTGACATGAATTTGACCATTCCTGTAGCACTAATCAAGAATAGCCGGCTCCATGGCGAAGGAGTTACAGATACAGTTCGTAATCCACATACCGCATTCGAAATACAGGTGTGGGAAATTTAGCAGCAGACCGTCTTACATTGGTTTTTTAAGAAATGATATGGATACCGGTCATCCAGAAAGCAATGACAAACTATTAAATGTAAAATTTGCCAAGGCATTGCGAACAGCCAAAAATTGCTGGGGTCGACTGCTACATCCTGTAAAGGATATGCAACTAACTTGACTAGTGTTAATAAGGCTTGCTGCATTCTACCATTAGCTGTACTAATATATTCTTAGATGTCCATGTGGTCATCTGCAAAGAAGATGTGTATACACTGGCTGGAAAACTTTCTGTGATGTCATTTATATGTGCTAAGAATAATGGTGAAAGAACTCCCCCCCCCCCCCCCCCCCTTGGGGGGATACCTTGCTCTAACAGCATCATTTTTGCTGTTTTGTCGTGTGGTCTGGGTTGGGTTCAATCCATAAGTTTCTTTTTTACTTGCAGTAAAGAATCAATAATATTCATGAACTTGAATAACCAAACAATAGATTGCACGATTTACTGGCCAGGATATATTTTGCTGCATCTTGCTAGGTGTATACTGCAGAATTCACACAAAGCACTGAGATTAATCTTTGTTAAGCCAGTACACTAGACTCCAATTATGCCATGGCCTATCAAATTAGTTAGTTGCATATCCTTTAAGGATATTTTGGCTGTGATTTTATGGGCAGTCTTTATGCTCAGTAGTTTGCCATTGCTTTCTGAACACCGGATGCCTCATACCATCAAAATCAATGCAAAGCGATCTGCTTCCACATCACTCTCAACTCAGAATGGGGAATTGTGAAACATGTTCACTCTCCTTAAGCTGAAGCACTAAGGCATATTAAGTACTTATGGCAAAAACAACCTCTGAATTAACACAAAAATACACTCTCATCAAGTAAATAAAGCTCTTCATGCATTAAAGAATTGCAACTGTATTTGTAGTAAATAATTATTTACTTGCATTTACTATTAATTACAATTTAATACTGTACTTGTAAATAATCAATACTGTACTTAGTAGTAAAGAATACTGTTTTTTTTTTTTAAAGTTTCATATCCTTGCATATATTTACAGGATGTTGCAGTCAACACCAGCATTTTCCAGCAGCTGTTGATGTTCTTGGCAAGATTACGCTCCGTAGTTTGCCATCGCTTTTTGAGTGACCGGCTCACATACCCAGTAAGTGACCAACGCAACGCGATTCGCTGCCGAATCTTGCACAGCTGTGTTCCTCTGGTGGATATGCAGGATTACTGAGAAAGTCATTAACTCCTTTGCCAAGGAAACCGAAAGAATACTGTACTTGCAAACATCAATACTGTACTTGTAAAGAATCAATACTGTACATGTAGTGAAGAATCAATACTGTTTTTGTAAAGAAAGAATACTGTACTTATAAATAATTAAAACTGTGCTTGTAAAATATAAATGCTGCACATGTAGAGAATCAATACTGTACTTGAAGTGAATCAATACTGTATTTGTAAAGAATCAATACTGTACTTGAAGTGAATCAATACTGTATTTGTAAAGAATCAATACTGTACCAGTCAAGAAAGAATGCTGTATTTGTAAAGAAAGAATCAATACTGTACTTACAGTAATGAATCAATGCTGTACTTCTTGTAAAGAATCAAAGCTGTACTTGTAACAAAACAATACTGTACATGTTGCAAAGATTCAATACTGTATTAGTATTACAAGAAAGAATCAATGCTGTAGTTGCAGTAAAGAATCGTGCAAGTTTATAAAAACTAAAAAGAAGATATAAGTATCATATAAGAGTCTTGAACTCCTCACATGTACTCACCTGTCAGTCCTTCCGTATTAATATTAGTATTAGAGGAAGCATTGGTGTCAATAAGGGGCACACAGACTGGACCTGTGTTATTGTCAATGACTGTCATCTCAGGTCTGTCACAACAAACGGTGTCATTTAGACTTGTACATTCTCTGCTGACAAACTGACAGGTATGACATGGGGAACAATCATCATCAGACAGAGGAGATTCTTGAGGAGAGTGTCTGAAATATCCAGGCTTACAATCAACGATTGCTGGATGAGTGCTGTTACAGGCCTGAAGAAGTAATCTGCTAGAGTTATTGCCCACAATCTGACATATTTTGCACTCCTTGTTGTTATGAGAAAGATCAGACATGTAAGTATCTGGGGGACATGGAAAACACTGTTTATAATGTGGACTATAATACTGTCCTTGGGTGCAAACGACTGGCTTCTCTTTGCAAATATACACATTGTCTTTGTTAAAGACAGCCTCATAATTTGGAAGGTCACAACAAACAGTATCATAAAATCCCTCACAAAGCCGAGTTGGGTTCTCACATTCCAAGCATTTTACACACTGATCTGAATGATGCGTGTCAAAGACTCAACCGCATCCCCTCCGCCAGGGAGAGCGGTCAATCCGGGAGGGACCAGGAGGAGATACGGTGCCCGAGGCAAGAGCAGGGGAGATGAGGGAATCGTGGAAGGTTAGCCACTCCCTCAGAATACACGCAGGCGGTGTTCAGAGAGTTAGCACTCTAATCACGATACCACCGCACCTCATGAAGCCAGAGCACAGTTGAGTAGACACTCAACAGGCCACGTTTTGCCAGCAGCGTGCGATGTGAGGTAACACGCACGAAGGAGAAGGTCACCCCCTGCGTGGTGTGTAACGACGGGAGAGATGTCCGGCAGACGGGAGACTGGACTTGGGGGCGTTCACATCGTTTAGAATAACGTTAGGAGTTGTGTGTTCACTAGTAGATAGAGTTAGCATAGGGTTAGCAGTTTGTGTTAGATAATTCTGTGGCTGTATATTGTGTATTGCATTAGCGACTGTTTACCGCTTGTAAGCGAGCCAACGGCAATAAAATGGACCATGCATTTTGCCTCCCACACGACTTGCAAGTTGTCTTGTACGAGTGTGTGAGAAGTACCCGATGATGCCTGTCAGTTAAGTTGTTGACAGGCCAGGGTAATTGTGGTGTCAGAAAGTGGTGCTTGGACGAAAGCGCCAAGCTAATACCCACAGTACAAGGTAATTGTGGTGTCAGAAAGTGGTGCTTGGACGAAAGCGCCAAGCTAATACCCACAGTACAAGGTAATTGTGGTTGTCAGAAGTGAAGCTTGAATGTAATATTCAAGCTACTCCACTCGTCCACGAGGCTCTAGACTAGGGTTTAATTTGTGTAGTGACGGTAATTTGTGCAGACGAGAGAAATTTTGCAAGCTAGAAATGTGCCTATCGTGACGTATTAAACTGTTTAATTGTGTTTATGAAATATTTATTTAGTCAAAGTATGTATTCATCAAAGCTGTAAGTATTAATATTCTTGCTTTCTCATATTTATTTATATATTTACCTTTTTGTTGAGAAATGAGTACCAAAAATGATTCACGGCGGAGCGATATAAAGCTAGCCAACAATATCGATTTTTCATCGCGCTGTGCTGTGACGTCAGATGATTGACAAACAGTCGTCTGGGCTCATTAGCATACAGCAATCGAGTGTGTAGAAAATTGCTAAACAGCTGCTCGCCTGAATCGGTACGTTATATCATTTGTTAGTTATTTATTTCAACTACTAAAGGAATATATTTATTTATTTAAACATTATGATGTTATTTTTATTTCTTTAAAAGCAGATATGCATATTTTTGGTCATATTTTCTATGTGTTTACCGTCACGATGGAACTATTTTTTGGCCAGGCAGATGATACTTGCCTGCACAACACGTACAGAAATTAAATAGAATAGTAACGTAAGGCAATAACTGATAGAACAAAGACAGGACAATGACATTTAATTTATTTAATACATATTCTAGTTGTTCGTAAATCTGTCTGTCATTGTCTAAGACATTGTCCTTAGGGGTCTGGGTTAACATATCGTGTAATAGGCCTGATTACTACGGCCCTGCATATCAAAGGGCGAACTACACCTGATTACGGCCCTGTGTACCAAATATAGTTTGCTGGTAACGACACGTGCCTCCACCCGAAAGTACCAAGGTGACCTGTGGCAACGGAGTTCCGTTCCCCGATCCTCGGGAACGTTAAAGCTGAGTACACTTATATATTTTGGCATGCAATTTGATTAATAGTGCATCTCTTTTTCAGCTGTAACACATTGACATATTTGTATACTCTGTTTTTCTGCAAGATAAATCTGGGCAGGGTATAAACAGAAAGCACAACTGATAGTGATCAGATAAGAACAAACATAACATATCAAAGATAAATAACTGATTAAAGTCATCATTGCCTATCACTGTTAGCCGAATACTAAATTAAGATGGCAACTTTATCAGACTTCATAAAAGCAGGTAAAGATCTAGAATTAACAGGAAAAGAGCTACAACAGTATGCAGATCAAAAATTTAAAGAAGCAAAAGATGCTGAAAGGGACGAACGCGCACGAGAAAGAGAAGAAGAAAGACAGCATCAAAAAGAGATTGCTCAACTAGCTGAGATAACAAAACAGAAACAGCTAGAAGATGACAAACAGATTAAGCAAAAAGAATTAGAGATTAAGCAACAACAATTACAACAGGATAAGGAATTAAAGCTAAGGCAATTAGATCAGGACAAAGAATTAAAGCAAAAAGAGATAGCTGAAATGACAAGAGTCAAAGAAAAACAGATACAAGTAGAATCAGAGACACAGTTAAAGATGAAAGAGAGGGAAGTAGAGTCACACTCAGAAATCTCTGCCACTAAACTTAGAAGTCAACAAGAGGAAAATAAGTTTAATAAATACAAGAATATTATCAAACCATATTGTAAAGATGATTCAATATCAGCATGGACAGAGAATGTAGAATATCAATTTAAATACCATCAAGTTCCATTAGAGATGTGGGCCCCAATTTATACGAAGAATCTCAGTGGTGAGCCCCTTAAAGTAATAGAAACTATACCGACAGAGCTTAGATCTAGCTATCAATACATCCATGATAGGATTATGCAGCACTTTTTACTTGATGCCCCTGGGTATCAGGTTCAGTTCTCAAACCTAAAACCTAAACCTAGTGAAACCTTTATTGATTATGTTTCAAATGTACAGAGTGTACTAGACAGGTGGCTGAAAGCAGCTAATATAGGAAAAGACTTTGATAGATTAAAAAACTTAATTGCTATGGACAAAGTTATATCTACCATACCTTCTCCTTTTGCCAAATTTTTGCAGCAGTCAGACATTGAAAACATAGAGCAGTTTGAAAAGAAAGGATCAGCATATTTTTCTTCCAACAGAGATGTGTTTAAGACCTCAAATGACTCTGAAATAGTTTCCTTTGTCAAAGACCAAACTAAAAACTACCAAAGTAATAGGAAACCTTATCAGAAATACGATAAGAAAGATAGGAAAATGGAAAAAATGTATCCATTGTCACCTTTTACATGACACTTATGCTTTGTGTGACAAATCGCCAAATTATCCGGCGCATCTTGAAAATGTGATCAAGAAACAGCAAAGTAAAAGATCTGCATACAGGCGTGCCTATCAAATGTTTTTTTTGTTCCTGTTATGGCCATTATAGTAATAAGTGCCTTGGCCGGCAGCGTATGAAAGCCAGTAATGCCATTTTGATTGACACCTCTTCAGATGGTGGTAGTGAGAATGAGTCTGAGAGTGAAAGTGACTTACCTAATAACCAAGCAGAAAATGTTTGTGGTGCATACGATATGTTGAGCTTCGACAGCTGTGGACGATGTCACCAATTCCATACAGACGCGAAACTAGAGTGTGGACATACAGTACTATGCTCATCTGAGAATGTAAACGCAGCACTAGCCTCCAGAGGCAATCTTGTGTTCCACAATGCAGTGGTCAATGATGTACCATGCCAGTGTTTGCTGGACAGTGGCAGCACCCTTATTGGTCTTCGGAAAGAACTGGTTAATCCGGGTGATTACACAGGTGATACTGTCAAATGCCGTACCTTCTCGGGTAACATTGAAATTTACCCTTTGGCAAAAGCCCATATTGATTCTCCTTTTCTCTCTGGTACCTTTACCTGTGCAATACTGAACAACCCTTGTACTGATTTAATTCTGGGGTGCTTACCCCAACTAAAACATTGTACGATTGATGAAATAGTTGCATGGGAAAAAGTAAAGGCAACTATTACAACAGCCAAAACAGACACTTCAAAACATCATAACATATTACAAGATGAGACACTACTGATGCTTTCTACAACCAGCACAGATGACACAAACAAACAGAAACTTTTACACCACCAGAAATCTACTCTTAATGTGTCTCCATACTTAAAATTGTTAAAGGTCAAAGCCAGAGTGACCAAAAATGCATCTTGTTTATTTAGACGTAAGAATGGCATTTCAACTACAGGTCATGCTACTGGTAACCATGAACAGGTGTTACCTGAACAACACCGGCTAACTATGCCAAAATATGCACATAAAACACCGGTGACTGGTCATCTGGCATACAACAACACCAGACCATGTTTTTTCAAGAAGATAAAATTATGTTTTTATAATGTATTTGCGTGTAATGTCTGTCAACAATTGGTACAAAAGTTTAAGGGTAGACATCCTACAACTGAAGTACAACCTTCTATACGGGCTCCCAAGCCATTTGATAGAGGAAGGGTCAGTTCTACCACAAACACACAAACAACGGTGCAAGAACCAGTGATCTTGAACTTGATCAAGACAGATTTAGGCTACGTCCATACCAACGAAATGGCAATGACTATTCAAGGTGGTACATAACCATGGTACATGTTGACTATGAAATATCGATAAACATACACTTAGAGATATTCCATGTCAACATGCGTAAACTTTACTTTTCAAGACAACAGACAGAAGTAGAGACAGACGAACATATTGCAACAACACCATAGTGATCAGACGACAGACATACATAGCGCAACTACACTAGTTAGCGAGACTGGCAAATCCGACGAGGGGCATACATGTAGTGAACGTATAGAATACACATGAATAAATCAGAATACTGATGACTGGACAATACACCTACTGAAACTGAGACATGCCTTTGACAGAGTGCGACTCTTCGGTCTCACTGTCAAACCAAGCAAAGTCAAATTATGCCTAAAATAAATTCATTTTTGGGTCATGTCATTTCTCAAGTCCAACTATAGACTGACCTGAAAATTAGTACCAAAATTATGAATCTGACCATGTCTAACAGAAAGAAACAGGTCAGAAGCCTTTTGGAATTAGTAAATTACTCAGAAATTATAATTCTATATTCCAATGTTTTAAAAGCATTTGTGGAATGAAATGTGAAAGATGCATTATTAATTTCTGCATTGTCAAAAATTGAAAATTCTTTTTAGTAATGTTTCCATCCTCCGCTTGCCTAATCCTGGGCTCGTTTATTATCTTAGGACAGATGCCAGCAGGATCTCCATCGCTGCAATCCTAGGCCAATTTTATGAGGGCATCTTCCATCCGATTTGTTATGTGAGCCGTAAGATCACACCTGCCGAGTCCAGATATTCGATAGCAGAACTGGAAGCCCTCAGCGTCATCTATTCAGTGAGGAAGCTCCATCGATTTCTGGCGGGTGTACACTTCATTGTCCAGACAGATAATTCTCCCATTACGGTCATCCAAACTGGGGTGCACAGAAACGACCGGATATACAGGTGGTCTCTGATACTTCAGAACTATACGTTTAGTATAGAACATATCAAGGGTAAGGACAACATTCTGGCTGATACCCTCAGTAGACCATCTGAGGTAATAATACCTGAAATCCCACATAATAATGTAGAGTGATAGTTAGTACATGAATACAGTACAATATGCTATGTAAAATAGGTTACATATACACCCATGGTGTGCTTAAGAGTGTACCAAGTACAACGAACTATCATGTGTCCGTAGACATTAACTTAAGAACTGTGCTACAGAACTTAGATACTACCGTGTGAATCAGGACAGCTCATTTCCAACTAAGCTCCAGTCCGGTGTATCATTTGTGTGAAATGTAGAAAACAGTGTCAGAACAGTGCTTAATTTCAGACACATAAAGACTAAGCTACGACACCAGCGAATCTCTACACGTGCACTACCGATGAACATTATTATGACCGTAAAGTGTATTTCAGATACCCAGGCAAATTATGTAGTTATATTGTGCCTATACCAATATACAAACATGAAGGCAACTACTAACCTGAGAGAACTGAATACCATGTATATAAACTTAATGTGATATGTAAAATAATAATTTTTTTTAAATAGTTATAAATTAGAGGTAGAATTAGGTAATATAATAAGTCTCATTTACTTAAATAGTGTAGTGAGTACAGTAATTAACCCATTTACTTAACTTAAAATTAAAATAGAATATTAGTTTAGACATAAGAATAGGTAATTACAAGTTAAATTAAATTTATAATATGAATAGTACTATTTAGATTGTTATATTTCACTTAGCTTCATGTTAGTGTAGTTTATTCCATCTTAATAAAACCATACCACATTTCAAATACTACCATTTATTAGTATCATCATTTGACATCATAATAGATTAAAAAGAATAAATAAGTTAACATACATCATTTACACCATTTAGATTAAGAATATCACTCATAGAATTCCTTTGTGCATTTAAAAACATTATTTAACATAGTATTTAGAAAAGTACATAAATTGTGTTCACATCATCCATTTAATTAAGGTACATAACTCATATCACACTAATTACATTTAAATAGTTACATTACATCCCTAGATTAGATAAACATAACGAGTAGGATAAACAGATAATATAATTAACATAATAGAACTTAGTTAACACATTAAATACTTAGTTATAAAAGGAGAATAGTCTATTATAATATAAAATATGATACTTTAGGTTAGTGTAACATATTAGATGATGAGATCAAAGGGACAAGCCATCAACCCTGTCTCGCCCGTGTAAATATATTGTAAATACATGACTCGTGCAGCGATTTTCGCACAGTCATTGAGCTCAAATTTCTCAAACTGAGCCAAATCTGTACAGTGTCACTCAACGGTTTTTAAATGATCAGAAGAATTAGTGTGGAAGGATAATAGATGTGTGACAGAGGTAAGGGTGAAAGGAGTATGACAGAAGTGTGAAAGTGAAAATGAATGGAAGATAGACGGGAGAGAATGCAAGCAGTCAGCAAATTCTTCTGCTGCCTGCAACGACTTTTAATATTGGTTGGCTAATGTTGGTTTTCGCTAGGGAAATTATGTTGGTGTGAATGTGTTGTCTGTGATATAGTTTAGAACTTAGAATACAGTATTTTGGGTCTCATAACAATGGGATGTAGTCACGAATTAGTGTTATACACCTGTTTGTGGCCACATTGAACAAAATTATGGCACTCAAAAAACTAACATACATACACAGATAAGTTAGAAATATAGGGTAGAAGTTAGATTAGTAGATTTATTACATCCAAACACGCAAACAACCAGAAAAACAAACATATAAATTGCATACACTATTTGTAGATCAAAGGCAGATAACTTTGGGGCCAGGGGACATAATAGACAACGAAGAACTAAATTAACAGTGAAATGAAGTCTTACGCGCGGAAGCGAAGTAGGTAAAGCCGATGGCACACACTCTTGTAGAATGGTTGTTAAATATTATATGGGGGACATGAAGCAATTCATGTGTTGACCCTAATAAAGTCAACTTTGTATGGGTAGTAAGTTAATTTACTATGTGAGGGCAGGTCTTATAAGACAACGGTCCGGTTCAGACATACCTCTGATAAATATAATATAGCATGTGAGAAGGGGCTCACGCCAACCAGGCAAGTTTGTGGCGATTGCCAGTAGCCAAGTGAGGCTTTGCTACATTGTGACAATAGTTGTTAATAGTCTATTGGAAAGCCCAGAGCCAGGTTATCTAGAGTCTTTGACAAAAATTAGAGACACTAATTTTTTGTGTAGAAACCTCCTTGCGTCACAACCAATAAGTGAAAGTTGATGACGCAACACAAGGGGGGCGGGTGTGTGTCAAAGACTCAACCGCATCCCCTCCGCCAGGGAGAGCGGTCAATCCGGGAGGGACCAGGAGGAGATACGGTGCCCGAGACAAGAGCAGGGGAGATGAGGGAATCGTGGAAGGTTAGCCACTCCCTCAGAATACACGCAGGCGGTGTTCAGAGAGTTAGCACTCTAATCACGATACCACCGCACCTCATGAAGCCAGAGCACAGTTGAGTAGACACTCAACAGGCCACGTTTTGCCAGCAGCGTGCGATGTGAGGTAACACGCACGAAGGAGAAGGTCACCCCCGCGTGGTGTGTAACGACGGGAGAGATGTCCGGCAGACGGGAGACTGGACTTGGGGGCGTTCACATCGTTTAGAATAACGTTAGGAGTTGTGTGTTCACTAGTAGATAGAGTTAGCATAGGGTTAGCAGTTTGTGTTAGATAATTCTGTGGCTGTATATTGTGTATTGCATTAGCGACTGTTTACCGCTTGTAAGCGAGCCAACGGCAATAAAATGGACCATGCATTTTGCCTCCCACACGACTTGCAAGTTGTCTTGTACGAGTGTGTGAGAAGTACCCGATGATGCCTGTCAGTTAAGTTGTTGACAATGCGGGTTTCTGGCTAGTCTTCTGTAAAAGCCACTTCTGCAGTGAATTACAGTGTCGTGGTTATATTACATTCTGTGATTAGAACCTCCACTTCAGGATCAATGAGTCGCGTACAGTTGAAGCACTCCAGGTGTGTGTGCCAGTGGTCAGTCATGTAAGTTACCCCATCTTGACAAAGTGCACACACTTCAAGGCCAGGCTTTACTTTCATGAGATGTGTCCCTTTAGGGCATATATGAGTGAGTCCAAGAGCACTGGACCCAACCACAGATGCTACCAAAACTAATACCAACACAATATACATGGCAATAGCTTGTAGTCAGAAATCACCAAAGCCTCTTCAACTTCTGGCACCCTGTATGGCTGTTTCAGCCAAAACTTTGTAGCTGCTCACTTCACTCAAGTCCTACAGATTATGTCACCTTGTATGGCTAATTCAGCGAAAGCTTTGTAGCTGTTTCCTGTCACTGAAATCATTTTTAACCCTTTACAGGGCAGACGCTTGTCCGTTTTGTAGCCCTGAACGGGCAAGATTTTTTCAGGTTCTGTAAAAATTTCGGGTTGCGTTAGTAAAAACATCACAAATAAGGTGTTAGTCAACCGATTTTAGTTAAATAAACAACACAATGAAGGGAAAAGCATGCAGAATATGTTACTCACGTGATTGTTGCCGGTAATCCATATATGAACACAAATATTTACGAAATACGGCATGTTGTTTGTGATTTTCCGTCATCTATACGGCAATTTACAAACACATTTTCAGAATCATAATCACTTTCTTTAAAGTCTGACTCACGACTGCTAATGCAAAGTAACGCTTTGCACTGATATCTAGCTCCGATTAATAATCAACTTCGTGCCCTTTAATGTCATTTAAATTGAACAGAGCGAAATCTCGGCTATCACTTGAAGAATCGCCGAAATCCATTTTGAAAAACAGCGTAAAACTCCCAAAAACTATCAAAACAAGTCCATAAAAGTCTGTTCAAAGTCATTGTAGCGCGTTTACAAATGGCGGCCACGTTGTCAAGTTATCGGCGAAAGTGAAAGTAGCTGACGGAAGTGTCGGAAAGCCGAGAGATCGCGTTTTTACGATGCATAATAGTATCGGCCGGAATAAGACGTTACGCTCGGATTTAGAGACCGGCCGGTACCGGACGCTACGCCTTGTAAAGGGTTAAAAAAAATTGTCATTATGTATAGAGACACAGAAAGACTGGCTTCATAGATTATATCAAAGCATTTGATAAATTAAAACATGATGAACTTATTAAAATGTTGAAATTTATCAGCATTGATAAATAGTGTCTGGTAGTTTGACCAGTTCAAATGAATATTTGAGTATTTGGGGTCAAATGATTGCTGTACTGGTTTAAGAAATCTCTAAACTTTCATGACGTTTCAAGTGACCAAAATATTTAAATGTTCTTTGTTTTATTGTCTATTGTAGCCAGCCTTCTTCAATATTCAGTTCTTGTCGTATGGATGCATTTTTTTCTTCTCTTTATCTATGATATTTTTAGAACCAGTCTATAACATTTATATTGAAAGGCATTTTTGCGCTGTTCAGCTTGTTTAGCAAGTGTCTAGGTCTCACAGGAGTATATTGCAATGGGTAAGATGCATGCTCTTAAAAATCTCATTTGTTTAGTTCTACCTGTCGCACTCCAAAATTTATCCAGTTTAGTTTCTGAAAAGCAATAGATATTCATCTTTTAATTTCCTTCATTATGTCACCATTGTTGGTAATTAATGACCCAAGATATTCAAAACTTTCCAACATCTCCAATTTGTCCTCATTAACATATAGTTCTTTCTCCATATTAGTTGTATCTGTATGCATTATCTTTGTTGTTGCTATGTTAAAATATATTTAGTGATTTTCACTATTCTTTTGGGTTGAGGTTATTATTTTTTCTATTCCATTCTGTGATGTGGATAGTAATTCTGTATCATCAGCATATCAAATCTCTGGTATTTCATGACCACTGATATTTAGGGCATCATATTGCTCCATGGTTATATCATCTCTGACATTTCTTATAGTTTTGGCGTATAGGGTAAACAAATAAGGGGGCAGCACACAAGTAGTGTAAGTGGGGCTAAAGCCAGTGCTTTTGTGGGATAAATCGATATTCTACCACAAAGGGCGATAACTCTTTTTTCCCCAAAAACTAGGCGTTGCGAAGTGACTCATCAGAGGTGACGTGGTCAAGTGACTCATCAGAGGTGACGTGGTCTAGTGACTCATCATAGGTGGCGTGCGTGGTCAAGTAATTGTAGGTACGACATAAAAAATACGACATAAAACATCAATAAAGAAAACAAACAAAAAGGTAACATTTTTCACACAGATTTTATTGGTAGACAACATCTATTCGGTTACAACAGCTAAAGCTTGCGTCGTTTACGCCCTAACGGGATCAGCGGGATTTGATTACTGTAGAAAGCTGTCTGGTCATTCAGTGGCATGTCTTGACTGTAGACATAGGTGGGCGGATCTGGTACGTCTGGGTTGTAGGTAGACTGGTCTTGATAAAACGTCACGGGGTCTTGAGTGTAGGTAGCTTGGTCTTTACTAGACACCTCGGGTGGTTGGTAAGTTAGTTTATCGAAATCCGCTAGAATGTCATCCTTCATTGATAGGAGAGACTCAAACTCTGCTCTCGTGAGTGTAATTCCCACCTTGGTCGGGTACTTGAGCTCAGAGACACCGAAATACTTGCGTAAATGTAGCGTCGTAGTGCCTCGGTATTGAGAAACTGTCGCCGCTTTCAAACCGTTGGCTAGTGGTCTGGGCATTTCATCAGTTCTTGACATGAATATCCAGGTAGCTGTAGACATCTTGAGCGTGGCGGGCACGAAACACGAATGTGGCCAGTTCGTCTCGTTTTATAGGACATAGTTTATCGATTGATTTTAAACGTGTCTGGACTTGTCTTTTTCAACCACGGGCTAACCAATCGAAACACGAGGCGGTCATTCACGTGTTGTATGTGACCAAACGGCTGCAGGATACGCGACAGGCTCGCGCCGCGGCATTTCATCACCAGAAAATACAGGGCGTACAGCCCGCAAGTGGCGTTATTGATGTCTTGTAACATACGGGTATTGTACATAGGTGATTGGTCCGAGTTACGTCGTATAAAGCGGATAATGTCGGCGTGTAATGGCGGCAAACCAAACGAATCGAAATATTCAAACTGACCTAGGCCATCGAAATATAGGGCGATCCAATGTGACCCAGAGTAAGAACTGGTGTCGGTGTTGACGATAAAAGCGGCTGGTTGTGTTCTATCAATGTGTCTAGGCAATTGATCTCTAGCACATACGTTGACTAGCGAAAGTCGTCGAACAAACGGGTCAGACATGAGTAACTGTCTTAGGTGTTGGGTATCCATTATGCTACGTAATCGGTTAGCACTTGCCTCGTCTTGGAAATTTCTAGAACCGAGTCGAGTTCCGCGTATATGATGACTTGTAGAGGCGCATCCGTTATAACGGCAAACTTAAGTTCCAGTGACAGTGGACCGGATTTGGCCAGTTCAAACTGCTCCCCGTCTAATATACTGGGAGTCAGATCAAAAGCGTAGAGAGCGAACCCTTGACTGAAACTCTCAAAATTGATACCATTCCCGACATCCTTACCGGTCAGACCGAGGGCCAAATTGGTACCATGGAAAGCTCGCGCATACTGACCTGTGGTATAATTCATGGTTAAGGGTTTGCCTGTGACACTACGCCCATCTACCATCAAACTCAAATAGTTTAACTGATAATGATTGAATTTGAAGGGGTTAGTGTTTAGCTCGCCGTTGAAACACGACGCATTCACTAAGCCGATCACCACCCGGGTCGGTGTCTGGCTGAGGAAGAGGTTATCTTGCGTGTGGGAAAACATACCTTTCGGGATAGAAAAGGTTTTTACCACTACCCTTTTAATGGGATATTTGGCATTGGCTCTCAATAAGGCTTTTTCATGAGCCAGAGAGATAGCTGGATTTAACTTAGCTTTCCTCACCAAGAGGGTGGCATGAGTAATGATACTTTTGTAACCACCGTTTACATCCGTGGCAATCAAATTAAAGACATATTTTGAGGGGGTTAGTTTGAATTTGATATCGACCCCATTCAGCATGTACCAGTCCTGATTGAAAATATCGGAATGTAGACGGCCCATCATATCCCACGCCACACTAGAGCTGGCTAAAGATCGTCTTTTGGCTAGACCTTTATTGGTTTCACCCTTCGTGTCTGTCATATACAAAGGAGTATCTGGGTAGTATAGTGCTGACGTCAGATGACTCTTTTTGGCCTCTTCACCATAATTCAGAAGAGCTTCCAAGTAGGCCCGGTACGGATACGAATTTTCACTCGGTGAAATAAGAGTGTCGTTCAAAGACACGTCTACTTGAGAAAACAAACTATGCAAATAATAATTTATGGGACCGACTTCGGCGGTGTTCGGTAGGTCGTCACCGTTGGGAAGTGTAACTTTGGCCCTCACGTGCAGAAAAGTATTAAACAAATCTATATAATCCTCTCCCACGCCAGAGATGGAGAACTCGATGGGTGCCCCATAGGCTAACGTGGCCAACGGATGAATCTCCACAAACTGTCCTTCTTCCACGGCCGTCTGGGTAGGTGGCACGCTAAACAAATCCAGACCAGAATGTAGGCACTCACACGACTTGGGATGTATTAACGCCATTACGAGAAAATATCCGAATGTCCCCGCTGGTGTTGGTGGTTCTTATGAGCCGATCGCTTTCTGCCGGCTGGTTTTATTCTTTTACTGGGCTGACCGGGCGGGGCGGCTCGTTTTCGTTTCCTGACGCCGCTACCTGATTGGCTGATATGTTGAGCAGCACCTTGGAGCAGTCGTTGACCGGCGTCCCTGGCGTGTTCTTTGAAGGACTCGCCAACATTCCGACCGGCTAGGGCGTCTTGAGCCACCTGCAAACCCGTACCCAACCCTTCCCGCAAAAGGGCTTTGCCACCAGTCTTCAACCAAGGAAGAATTGTTCGACCAAGACCACTAAAGAAACTACCAATTCCATGACCTCGCTGACTCCGACCACCCACAAAAACGGGTAGACCGCTGCCAGCTTGATTACAGAAATATTCCTCGTATAGTTTGGGATTGCGTCGGATTGGCACGTGTCTAACCATGGTTAAATCACCTCAAAACGTTTGTTGGTTCGAAAATGCAGCGTCACTACCGATGTCCCACCTGTGAATGGGATAGGTTTCCCCCGTTCGTCGGTTATAAGAGTCGGCCTGGGTGAAGTAGATTTGGACCAGGGTACGCAAAATATCTATTCCGACATTGTCACCTCGCGTGTGGTCGGCGCTGTGATGGTACCATTACTACGGACTCTACCTGTCCTAGACAGATCCACCACCTCTGTATTTAGGATGTACGATAAACCACATTACGTTCCACTCTGTCGGTTCTCCTTTGACACGATTGAGCCTCTTATAACCGACGAACGGGGGAAACCTATCCCATTCACAGGTGGGACATCGGTAGTGACGCTGCATTTTCGAACCAACAAACGTGTCAAAGGAGAACCGACAGAGTGGAACGTAATGTGGTTTATCGTACATCCTAAATACAGAGGTGGTGGATCTGTCTAGGACAGGTAGAGTCCGTAGTAATGGTACCATCACAGCGCCGACCACACGCGAGGTGACAATGTCGGAATAGATATTTTGCGTACCCTGGTCCAAATCTACTTCACCCAGGCCGGAAAGAACGGACTCAGTCTCGCTGACGCGGGGTCGAGGGGACTTGTAAAATAGCCGCCAACTAAGTCTAATTTCAGCACCCTGTTCGTATAGTAGGAAACGAGTCGAGGGGCACATAAAAAAAACACATTTTAGTCTATTCGAGCTCTGAGAGTTTCCGGGCTCGAAAATGTAAAGTTAGCACTGAAGTCCCATCGTTGAGTGGTATCGTTTTTCCCGTCTCGATAGTTAAAAGTATTTCCACCGTGTCGAAGGAGAATCGACTTAACTGGACGTAGTGTGGTTTATCGTAGACACGATACACTGACGGCAACAATCGATCCAATATAGGGACAGTCCTTAGTAAAGGAACCATGGCGTCTCCGACTGGTCTGGCAGCTACGAGATCAGAATAGACGTAGATATTTTTAACGACGCTATCCATCTCCAATTCCACATTACCGTATAATAAGGCATTGTCGTCTGATAGAGTCGAGGTTGGAAAACCCAACATTTTTTTCAACCTCTCACTAATTTTAACGTGGGCGCCTTTTTCAAGTAGTTTCATTGCGACTTTGTTCCAAGATGTACGTAGCGTGAATTTAATGTTTACTTTCTCGTCTACTTGGGTTTCGACACACAACTTATTCAGCTCCTCGATGAAAGCTTCTGGGGTGCTGAACGGGCCCGGTGGACATTCAAGGGTTACAGGTTCCAGACCACTACCTTTGGGCGGAAAGTACTGGATCCAAATTTCCCCCGCCAAACCGTTAAAATACGTATTGGGGAATTGAATTTCGGCCAGGCCCACTTCGTATTGTTGACTCACCTCAATAGTCTGCGGCAACTTGACGAAAAAGTGACCTGGGTGGTTGTTCGGGAACACTTCCGGCGCCGTATTACTCGGTAAAACCAAATAGAAACTCATTGTTTATCTAGCTTAGGGTTAGGTAGCATATAACCCAAACAACTACTCATTAGAGCGACCCACAGTTTGCCTTCTGCTGCGTCTGCGCTGCCTTGAGTCAGATTGAATAGTGACACAGCAATTACGCTATATATAACGAGGGTTTGGCAGATGAATACAATCTCTGGGCGCGGCACTCGTTGTCCAAAAAACGACCAGAACGAAGTTCTTTCCCCGTCCCTAGTCTGTGGACGCAACACCATATTTTCCAGGTTGTCTTCGGCCATACCACTAGTCTCCATAGCTGGCTAGTTGCGTGTCGGCTATCCAGCTGTTGAATGAATTGGGATAATCAAACTAAATACTCTTTACCACTACCTTTCCTCCACCTTTCTTGTAAGATTGTTTCGATACGATAAATTTCTTTATCACCCACTAATTGTATTTCTTCTCGGTAGAATGAGCCTTTAAGTTCCTCCCCTGAATCGTCTTTTAGCACATATGTCACCGGACTAGTCTGGTTTATACGACTAACGGTAAACAGTTCTTCTGTCCAACCCGACATATAACCTTTTTTAAAAGGTTGTTGGCTTTGAGCTAACCTGACACGGTCGCCGGCTGTGAAATACACTTTTCTTGATGCTTCTGTTTGACGGTATAAATTAATCCACACTTCTTCTTGATTAGTGTTGTTAACTTGCACGCGAATGCTCCGGTGATACGAACCATTATAGTTTTGGATCAATTTATCTATCACGTCGACGTAGCGCAGTGTATTGGTCTTGGTGAAATAACGCCACATTTTTTCTTTAAGAGTTCGATTGAATCTTTCTACCACGGCGGCTTTCACATCTTCGTTCTCAGTGGTAAAGAAGTGCACACCTCGATCTTTCAGAAATTTTAAGAAGGTCCGATTAACGAATTCCGAACCTTTATCGGTCTGAAAGTTTATCGGTTGGCCCTCCTCAAATATTTTACTAACGACCGCCACTAGTTCTTTCCCCGTTTTCTTCTGGATCGGGATGGCCCAGGCATATTTACTAAACACATCGATACACGTCACTAGGTAGGCCATACCGTCATTGTACCTTCGTAATTTTTGCATATCTATCAAGTCGGCTTGAAACTGTTGATTTATACCCCCGGTTATGGTCAGGCGTCTCTGAAACCGGCGACGAATCGGTTTATGTAACGTGTAGGTATCCTGATGACGTAACCATTTCTGAGTGGTTTTAGCTGGAAGTTTGTTATTTCAATGTAAAGCGATAGCACCACCATAGGCCCCCGGTTTCTCTGGGTCATAGTAATATTTTCTTAATTGCGCGGCCATTTTTCCCATCGGGGTGTAGGTATCTTCTTCTTCCGCAGTTTATAACCCGGTGTAGCCAGAGGTGTTTCTGACGGGGTTTTGTGTTCGTCTACCTTCGGTGTTAGCTGAGCAGGCGGTGTCTCGACTACTGGTACCGGTAAGGCGCTGACTTCGGGTTTTTGTTCCTTGATATCCACCAGACCTAATGGTTTGTGCCTATGCTGCTCGAGGCGATTCAGATACCGCTGCAAGGTTTGTTGATATAGTCTGGCTTTGTCACGGGGTGGTAGATCTTCTGTTGCCAAGACTTGTTGCATCTGATTATCCAAGTCTTGTAGGCTATCGGTTAGTGTGTCGGGTGGTACGTAGGGTTTTTCCAACATCCGAGGATCGACCAGGATCATTTTCTTCATTATAAACCCACAATACCTTTCAATACGTTAAGGATGGGTCCGAGCAGGGCGCCGATGAATCCACCCTTTTGTAAGATCTGTTTCCGTTTCTTGAGCGATAGTTTCTTACGAGTGAGCGCTCTCAGACTGTTTTTGTGTCGTTGTAGCCGTCGCTTCTGAGCGGGTGTGAGCGGGACATTACCTTTTAATACATTGTGACAGCACTCACATATTGATTGGACGAGGTCTGGGGAAGCTGTTTTAATAACAGCTTTTACGGCAGGTGGTTTGGCTTCACCCAAGTATCGCAACATGGATTCGTTGCGTTTAAGTTGAGTAGACATGTTATTTAGGCACGTAGACGACTTGTCTTTGGTCGGGAAATATACGACTTCGTAGATGGAGTTGATCCGGTGGTTCCTGGCGAAGGTCGAATAACAAATACCCGTGTGGAGCCGATGTAGCGTCCTTAAAACTCTCTTGGACATATGACACCCGCCCTGGAAAAATTTGTTTTCCCAAATTATTAACTTGTGCACCGTCTCGAGGGTTCTTAAATACTACTAGGTAATGTGAATTCAGACTGATGGTTCTTTGTTCTTTATTCTTACCAAAAAGGTTCTGTACAATATACATGACGCTGAGGTTGCGATGATGACTGCCCTTAGTAAATAGTTTAGTCACCGTATCATCTGTCTCGGACATTAGGTCATCTATTACCACTAGCCGACGTCTATCCCCGGTCCATTTGTCCATATCAGGCAGCCCTTCATTAAACTGCACTCCTTTCATATTCTCGTACATGGATTACCATTCCCCATAGCACCATATAACCTCCTCTGGAATCGGGTCTACCATGGCGGGAAGATGGGTCAGGAACCGCTGTACAAATACACTTTTCCCACTCCCTGTTGGGCCTGAAATTAACGCTGTAAACGGATGCTTCTACCTGGTGTCTATTGTTAGTAATGAACATGTGCATGCGTAAAAATATGTTATATTACATTTTTTTTTTTTAAATTATTTTTATTTATGTTTTAAAGTTATGACTACACACGAAGAACTGGTTAGGAAACTGTGGTGTCTATTAAGAGCAGAACCAGGAAGTTATTGCGTGGCCTGTATTAATACCCCACAGAACCAAGAAGCTGACAATCCATTTATTCATTCTTGTGATTATGGTGGTAGTTTCGAGGATCTAGTAACGGTTCTACTACGTGATGTACTACACCAGAACTTCACTAAAGATGAGCTAATTACCTTAAGTATCAGCAGCATTGAAGAGTGTATCATCGACTATAATTACCAGCAGGCTTCTCCAGAGCCATCCCCCACCACCAACGAACAATCATCGTCACCAACAACCATCAATTTTAATCAATCCACGTTGAATGAAGAGTCTTAAACCACTTTCTAATAACGAGATAATTTATATACTTACAGACATGTCTTCAAGACAAATAAAAAAGATCTGGACAGTCCTCATTACTGATCGGGAAGACTACTGTGTGGGGTGTGAAGAGGAACTGGCCAATCAGTTGGGTCACTCTTGTTTATTCTCGGATTTTGATGATTTAACACAAGCTCATCTGGCGGCAGTTATGAAAAAATATTTGACCACTGATGAACTCATAGACATAGCATTCAATAAAATTCGCCGACGGGTGCTTCGATACAATCAACGCAGGAACACACCTGAGCTACTTCCCATGCCACCACTGATCCAAACCACTAAATATCCCACATCAGTTACACCCCAACCGATAAATCTGTCAACTACATCACCCCAACCACTGGATCTAACCACCCGACCTCATCGATCTCACCCTTAAAGCTAGGCGAACTTCTAAATATTAATGTTGTTTTTATAACTAATTTAATGTTAAATGTTTACATGTCTTTTATGTTCACACATCTTTTATGTTCAATGGTTGTATATCTTTCATGTTCAATGTTTACATGTCTTTTATGTTCATTGTATTCTCTTTTGTAACTCACTCACCCATTGGTTGAATTCAAACCAACCAATCAGATTTCGTGTTAGAAAACTACCACCCCAACTACTATTTTCATATATACGACAAACACTCACGACAAGTTATTCATGAAACGAATGACAAGTCATTTGAGTGTCCGCAGTCAACGAGGTAGGATGTATTTTTATTCAGAGGAAAATAAATTCAACATATTTTCTAATTCCTTGGACTTTAACAATCGTGTCTTCTGATACAGAAAACTACTTGTCTTCTGCGCGAAACTGGTGACAATTTTCTCGACATCAGCGTCACTATTGTAGCAAGCGGCGACGAGAACCGAATACAGACGAACAATCTACTGGTAAACGTCAGAAGTCAACCACACAACAAACATCGAATGACAGAGTGTCGGCAGTTACAGACACTGATATACCGCCAACTAGCACATCAACACAAGCAGCATCCGCCCGTTCTGCCGCCAGCCGTAGCGGGCAGACGTTATCAACATCCGGTGGCTTGTCGGGCTGATCGTGTTTCGCCGACCACCGATGAACAGTTACTAACACCAAGCGCCCTGTCGGCCGAACACGTGTCGCCGACCACAGATGAGCAGTTACTAACAACACGTACCTTGTCGGCCGATCACGTGTCGCCGACCACCGATGAACAGTTACTAACACCAGGTGCCCTGTCGGGTGGCACAGCCGACCACTTGACCACTACTACCACAGTGAATGACGCAGAACGAACAACTTCTATTTTTAACGCATCATCACGTATCACGCCGATTGAAGCAGCATCAACATCTACTACCACAGTGAGTGACGGAACAACAGATACTTTGTCGGGTGGCACAGGCGATCACGTTTCGCCGACCACAGATGAACAGTTACTAACACCAGGTGCCGTGTCGGCCGATAACGTATCGCCTACTAACAATAAGCAACAATCACCTAGTGCCTTACCGAGTGACGCAGCAGCATCAACATCAAGCATGTTGCCGACAGATAATACTCAGTTATCAACATCTACTACCACGGCGAGTGACGGATCAACAGGTGCCTTGTCGGGTGGCGCGGGCGATAATGTATCGCCTACTAATAATACTCAACTATCATCACGTGTCACGTCTGGCAACGAATCGGCGGGAACCTCTGGTGTTAACACAACTACTGAATATTTGTCATTACAAAAATTACCCCCGGATGTTCGAGCTGTGTATAATGAGCACTGGAATACGATTAGATCACACATACGACACGGTCGGTATCTGTGTGAATGGACATTTTTTAATCGACCAGATACTGACATGCCGACAGATTGGAGTTCTCGTTTATTCCGACTTTTTAATGTTCAAAACTCCCGCTTCAAAATAATCGCCAGTCTGCACACAATACTAAGACATCGAGAGACACACGCCCTACGATTATACCATGCCAGTTCCAATAACTCTTCCTTGTTCCCTACACCATTTTTAATAAACCATAGATCTGATTTTGAGGCCTTTGTGACCAAGGTGAATGCTGTAGATTTGGTCAATTCAGCGACACTAACCCGACCAGATACAAAGTATTATGTAGAAACAATTCCCAGTATAACTTTTTATGTGTATAAACTAGTAGAATTCCCTGTTGGTTGTTGTATTACTAATATTCCAAACCATATCAAACACAATAATTTTATTAACACGCTTCAGAACGACAAAAACGGTAGGCCGTACACAGACAACTTGTGTATATTTCGCTGTATATCTGTGTTTAAATCACAAGGAAAAGATGTCAGGTATGTTAGAAAAAACACACGAAGACTGTTCACCAAATGGCTGCGTTATAAAGAGTTGGACGCCCACACCCATTTTTCTGGTGTTAGTTTAGTTGATTTACCTGCCCTGGAAGAATGTTTTAAAACACAAATCAATGTGTTTGCCTTTACAGAGGAGGAACATCTGGTTCCGAAAATTAGAAGCACTAGTACACATCCAGATATAGTGAATCTTCTTCTACATGAAAACCATTTCATGTATATTGTTGATATTAACAGAGCCGCCCGATGTTTTTCTTGTGGGAAATGCGGTAAGCTGTTTAAGATATATTGTCGACTGACACGTCACGAACTTAGGTGCAAAGGCGTAGCCACTATCGAAACGTATAAAGGTGGGGTTTATCGGCCCTACCGAATCGATCTTGGATTTGCTCCGTGACCACGGGTTTGACTGTAGAAGAAAATTTTATTTTCCCTTTAGAGCGTGCTACGATATGGAATCTTTTTTCTCTAATGAAAATTTACCGGCTGACTCAAAGTCGACGACCTTCATGGCCAGACACGTCCCCCTCTCGTGTGCGGTCGCCTCTAATGTCCCTGGGTTCGACACCCCTAAATGTTTCATCACCACCGGTGATCCACAGATCCTCGTAAATGAAATGTTGGACTATCTCCATGAAATAGCTGCTAAGTCGTATGAGTTGTTACTCAAAAAGTTCGAGTCAGTCTTTGCTAAATTAGGTGACCACCCAAAATTAAGTGAGAGGCTCGAAGGTTTTCTGATGGAGCTCCCTCTGTTGGAATGAATAGCGGTAAGTATGACACTAACCTTCTGAAACCTTATTTGGTACGGTATTTCCTTGATCGGGAGGCTAACCCGTTCAAGTTTATAGTCAAGAGAAATAATAATTTTATGTGCATAGCGACAGAAAGACTGAAATTCCTCGACGTCTCCAACTTTCTGGTCCCGGGCGTAAGCTTATCTCGAATATTTAGCCTCGTTTGGGATAAAAGAGACAAAGGGATTTTTTTTCTATGAGTATCTGACCGACCTCAGTAAGCTAAATGAGACAACCCTACCACCACATGCAGCCTTTTTCTCAAAACTTAAAAACCGTAACATTTCCGAAGCAGAATACGCCGTTTGTCAGAAAGCGTGGACCGATAATAAAATGACTACCTTGCGGGACTTTCTAATTTGGTACAACATCAAAGACGTGTCTCCTTTTCTACAAGCCCTGGAAAAACAAGTAGCCTTTTATGCCGGTTTAAATATAGACATGTGCAAGCAGGCCATCTCCGTCCCCGGCATTACTTTACAGTACTTATTCAACACTATGAATAAAGATGTTTCTTTTGTTTTGTTTTCGAAGAAGGAGGAGAAGGTGCACAAGTTGTTACGAGATAACGTCGTGGGTGGACCGAGTATCATTTTCCATCGCTACCATCAAGTCAATGAGACCCGTATCAGGGGTAATAAGCTGGTAAAAAGCATTAAAGGCTTTGATGCGAATGCATTATACCTTTGGTCTCTTATGAAAGAGATGCCATCAGACTTCCCCATATATCGAAGCCGCGAGGATGGGTTTAGAGCACACAGATTACACAAGTACACACGTCAGAGTCGAGAGTGGTTAACCTGGGTGTCACACAACAACAACATAGAGTTAAAAACCCAATTCAATAGTCACGAGATGCAGCTCGGCGACCGACATATTCGCGTAGATGGGTGGGATAAAAAGAATACGACAGCTTACCAGTTCCATGGGTGTTTGTTCCACGGGCACCCCTCTTGCCGTCTAACTGCTGGGAAAACGATTAATCCCGTCAATAAAAAAACCGTTAGTCGAACTATACCAGAACACGTGTGACATCCACGAGTATCTAGAAAAAACTGTTGGGGTGACCGTTAAGGTTATTTGGGAATGTGAGTGGCAGAGATTAAAGAGGTCAAACACAACCATCAAGTGTTTCTTGCGGGAAACATTTCCACCATCAGAACTTCCTTGGGGATCGTTGAGTGAAAACCAGATCATCGACGCTGTAAAAAGTGATACATTTTTCGGGTTGGTTGAGTGCGATATAGAGACCCCGACTGATTTAAAAGAGTCATTTGCCGAAATGCCCCCTATTTTCAAGAACACGGAGGTGTCGAGAGACGATATTGGGGAGTTTATGCAAGAATATGCCATAAAAAATAAACTACTGAGTACCCCACGACGGACATTGATCGGTAGTTATTTCGGGAAGAAAATATTTATTAGCCACCCCTCTTTTAAAGTGGTATCTAGCGCATGGGTTGGTCGTTACCCACATCTACCAGACAATAGAATATCGACCGGTTAGTTGTTTTAAACAATTCGGGGAAGCAGTCTCTAATGCCCGTCGCCAAGGGGACAAAAATCCAGCCGAGTCTATTACAGCCGACACAATGAAGTTGTTAGGTAACGCCGCTTACGGGAAAACACTTACCAATAAGGCCAAACATACTGATGTCTCCTACTGTCAGGGAAAAGACACTACCAAACTAATCAATAACCCCAGGTTCAAAAGCATGACTGCTGTTACAGATGATCTCTTCGAAGTAGAAACCCTAAAAAAGAAAACTGTCTGGGATCTACCTCTACAGATTGGGTTCTTTGTCTACCAGTATGCCAAGTTGCGCATGCTAGCTTTCTATTACGACTTTCTCGACAAATTTATCGCTAAAGAAGACTACCAACTCACTGAAATGGACACTGACTCTCTCTATTTGGCCCTTAGCGCCGCCTCACTCTCTGAGGTGGTTAGACCACACCTACGACAAAAATATGACAGAGTCTATAATCACTGGTTCCCATCTGAAACCTGCCCTGTTCATAGAATTACCCCTAGTACTGATACCTGTCAGGATTGCCAGACTATCAAAGCCTATGAAAAGAGAACCCCGGGCTTTTCAAACTAGAGTACGAAGGGAGGGGATGGTCTCATTGTGTAGTAAGACGTATATTTGTGTCGGTGATTATGATAAAATCAGTACCAAAGGTCTGACCAAAAACCACAACACGCATCTAAACAAAGACACATTTTTAGAAGTATTAAACACCCAAACACCGAGTGGGGGAACCAATATAGGCTTCAAAACACAAGACTCTTCTGTATATACATACACACAACATCGTAATTCACTGTCATATCTCTATATAAAAAGAAAGGTTGACTAGTGATAATATCTCGACTATGCCATTACTTATTTAATATGTATTGTTTGTCTATATATGATTTAATAAAATTATTATATACCTTACTTGAGTCGTTTGTTTTCTTTATTGATGTTTTATGTCGTATTTTTTATGTCGTACCTATAATTACTTGACCACGCACGCCACCTATGATGAGTCACTAGACCACGTCACCTATGATGAGTCACTAGACCACGCCACTTATGATGAGTCACTACGCCACGCCTACCTTTTTGGGGGAAAAAGAGTTATCGCCCTTTGTGGAGGTATCTATAACCTCCACCTCCACAAAAGGACTGGCTTTTGTACCTATACACTACTGTCTGCGCAGAACAATTCTGGCAAATACTTTTCCAACAATACACAGAAGTGAGATACCCCTATAGTTGTTGCAGTCGCTCCGATCGCCCTTGTTCTTGTACAGTGTTATGATGCTCGAATCTTTGAAATCCTGTGGGACTTGTCCTTCACGCCAGCATAGCTCTATTAGCTGGTGGATCTGTATAGTGAGTGTGTCTTGCCCACTCCTGATAACCTCTATTGGAATTCCATCCTTACCTGGAGCCTTGCCAGATGCAAGTTCATTTATAGCACACTTAACTTCTGTTATGGTGGGAAGTGTGTCCAGGTGGTCAAGAGTTGGCAGAGCCTCTATGGCGTTGAGGGCATCATCCGCTAGCTTGGTCTCACTTGAGTACAGCTCTAAATAGTGCTCTACCCATCTGTCCATCTGCTGTTTCTTATCAGTGATGATTTCTCCAGTCAAGGTTTTCAATGGTACACTTCTTTTGATCACTGGACCGCAGGCTTTCTTTATTCCTTCATACATGCTTCTTATGTCTCCCTTATCACTTGCGATTTGAATGGACTCACATAACTTGATCCAATAATCATTTGCACACTGCCTGGCAGCCTTTTGCACATCCTTCCTAGCTTGCCTAAGCTCACTCAGAGTGTTACGCGTTGGTCTTTCCTTGTTTCTTAAGAGAGCTTTCTTCTTCTTATCAATCAAGGGCTGCAGAGTCTCGCTGTTGGCCGCAAACCAGTCCTGCCTCTTATGATCCACAGTGCCGTAAACCCCTACGGCAGTTTTATAAAGAGTTTCCTTAATTTGACCCCACTTTTCATTTACTGTACAATTTTCTGGTGTATCAGTGAAAGCGTCTTCAAGTTGCTGTTGAAACTGAAAGCACTTTTCAGGATCATGAGTGTTAATAATATTAATCCTGAGGCTAGATTTGTGTTTAGCTGTGTAGATTCTCTTTGGTCTCAGTCTAACCCTTGCAACAACCAAAGAATGATCCGTATCACAGTCAGCACTGTGGTAACTACGAGTCAATGATATATGGTTCAGATGTTGTCTCCGTGTGATGATGAAGTCCAGCTGGTGCCAATGGCCGGATCTTGGATGTTTCCATGTGACCTTATGCATCTCTTTTGTTTTAAAAAAGGAGTTTGTAATACATAGGTCATTACTGGTGCAATGCTCCAGCAGCCTTTGCCAATTTTCATTCATGCGACCGATGTTGTATTTTCCAAGGCACACTGGCCATGAACTCGAGTCCTTGCCCACACGAGCATTGAAATCACCGAGCATATAAATGTAGTCAGATTTTGGAACTGCCTTGATCACGGAGTCTAACTCCTCATAGAACGAATCCTTCACATCAGAGGAATCGAGTGTCGGTGTCAGTAATAATGGTGGCAAACCCACAAGAGGTTGCCAAGCGCAGGGATAATAGTCTTTCATTTCCTCCTGCTGGAATTTCAATCATTCCCAGTAGCGAATTCTTCACTGCAAAGCCCACACCATGTTGCCTTTTTTCTGCCTGCTCTCTACCCTTCCAGAAAAAGGTGTAGTTGTTTTCCCTGAGTGACCCTTCCTCAGCAAGGCGAGTCTCCTGCAGGCCAGCAATATCAATGTTTAGACAATTGAGTTCGGCATCAATCACAGCCGTTTTTTCTCACATCGTCAATATTGGTCAAGTCAGTGGAAAATCCTGGACACATGGTTCTCACGTTCCAGGTTGCAAGCCGTAGCTTGAGGTTTCTATTTTTATTTTTGTTTGTACCTGGTGCATTGGTTTTACAGCCTGCGATTCAGATTTTGTCCTAGCCCCAAGCACCCATTGAAGCAGGCAGGCTGTGGCGGATCAGCACCCAATTGGCTGGGGGCTGCCCAGCTTGAGGCGGGCGGTAGCTGATCAGTGACACCTATAGGTGTCTCCCACCGTCAAGAGGCAACGCGTGGCGCCCCATGTCTACGCCAACTGACAAGGACTTATAACCCGTAACAGTTGCCTCTCGCTTTGATTCCGAGACCAGTTAAGACCAGGGATGGAGTTATTGCCTCTCCATAGCACAAAGCCTGGGCTAAAATATAGAGATCATGTGTTGCCCATGCAGCATGATCCCTCTCTCGGCCTGCCTAGTTTACTCCAGAGGAAAGGTAACACCCCTACATCTGGAACAAGACAAGCTGCAGAAGCTGCTCTAACTGTCCGCCTGTCGGAGCTTCGATCCTAGACCAGTCGCCAATCAAGGCTTAGGGCCTGGTCTGCCCTGCCATGACATTTTGTCTTTAGCTTGCATTTCCTCGCACCAGGGTAAGGCTTGTACCCTCCCAATTGCGCTCTTCCGCCCGAAGCCGTTGGCACAATGTGGGGTGTCGGGTTTGGTAAGCGCCGCCCAACATTCAGCGCTAACAGAAACCAGGTAGTACCGTCTACTGTTATACGGTAGCTCAGTCATATCTGACTCAGTCATATCTGACTAAGACCTGACACCAATACACACCAATAGTACCAGTAGCAATATGATTATATGTCCGTCTCGCCTTTCCTCTGAGCGTTGAGCGTCGGCCAAACCCCTCGTCACTCCTCGCTGTCTCATTTTTGCCAGACCATGGTAATCCATTTGCTCCTCCGAGGTGTGCACGTGCTCCCACAAGGCCGCAACCACGTCTGCCTTGTCATGTATCAATACTCCACCAAGTTCTGCAGCGCCAGCCAATCTGTCCGCCTGTTCATTTCCCAGCACACATACAATACATATACACAATGTATTTTTAATGAATGTGGGTATTTTGAAAATATTGCCGTTCCAAGTTTTGTATTTATCTTTTATGTTGTATGAACTCCACAGAGGGTGAATACAAAACATGGAACGGCAATATTTTCAAACACCCCACAGTCATTAAAAATAACCCCCTATATAAATATGCTGAGAACACTAAATATGATTTGTGTACATTGAGTAATGACAAGGAAATACAAAACAAATTCACCATAGAAGTACAGAACAGATGTGATATATTGTCTGATCTAGAGATCCTATTTCAAGATGTGGATGATCAATGGGAAATGTTGAAGAATTCAATCAGTTTGGCTGCAGAAACAACTATTCCAAAATTAAAGAAGGTGTGTCGTAAGAAATGGACAACCGAAGAACTTTTACATCAAATGGAAACAAGAAGATTTAACAAAAATAATCCTGACAAATATGAAGAAATTCACAGGCACGTCAGAATATTATATAAAGAGGCACAAGAAGCATGGCTTGTAAAAAATTGCATGGAAATTGAAGATGAACATGAGAACATAATTAAAGTAAAGGTGAACATGATACACTATGTAAAGTAAAGGTGAACATGATACAATATATAAGGTAAAGATTAACAAGAGAACATAATTAAAGTAAAGGTGAACATGATACACTATGTAAAGTAAAGGTGAACATGAAACAATAAGTAAGGTAAAGGTGAGCATGAGACAATAAGTAAAGTAAAGGTGAGCATGAGACAATAAGTAAAGTAAAGGTGAACATGAAACAATAAGTAAAGTAAAGGTGAACATGAGACAATAAGTAAAGTAAAGGTGAACATGAGACAGTAAGTAAAGTAAAGGTGAACATGAAACAATAAATAAAGTAAAGGTGAACATGAGACAATAAATAAAGTAAAGGTGAACATGAGACAATAAATAAAGTAAAGGTGAACATGAAACAATAAGTAAGGTAAAGGTGAACATGAGACAATAAGTAAAGTAAAGGTGAACATGAGGCAATAAGTAAAGGTGAACATGAGACAATAAGTAAAGTAAAGGTGAACAAGAGGCAGTAAGTAAAGGTGGACATGAGACAATAAGTAAAGTAAAGGTGAACATGAGGCAATAAGTAAAGGTGAACATGAGACAATAAGTAAAGTAAAGGTGAACATGAGGCAATAAGTAAAGGTGAACATGAGACAATAAGTAAAGTAAAGGTGAACATGAGGCAATAAGTAAAGGTGAACATGAGGCAATAAATAAAGTCAAAGAGTCCGATCACGCCATGAGATGTATTGGGTGTATGATGTAGTAAAATCTTGTATGCATCAACTGACATCTGTCATGACATGTGGCCAATATGACACCAGCTGCCTTTATTTCAAAGGTCATGTCCTGGTAACTATTTTAGACTGAGTCTACTTGACACCACCTGGTAACTATTTTAGACTGAGTCTACTTGACACCACCTGGTAACTGTTTTAGACTGAGTCTACTTGACACCACCTGGTAACTGTTTTAGACTGAGTCTACTTGACACCATGGAAGAGATTAAAGCAGCCATAAAAAAATTGAAGAACAACAAAGCTGTTGGTGAAGATGAAATCTCAGGAGAAATGCTCAAAGCAACAGATGAGAACACCTTACAACGTTTGTTACAGCTGATCAATGAAATCTGGCAAAGCGAATCCCCACCACAACAGTGGAAAGATGGTGTAATTTTCAAACTGCCTAAAAAGGGCGATATGTCTGATTGCAATAATTGGCGTGGTATCACTCTATTGTCAGTACCAGGAAAACTTTTTTGTAGCATGTTACTTGAGAGATTGAAAAAGGCGATAGATGAAAGGCTCAGAGAAGAACAAGCAGGCTTCAGACCAAAACGGTCATGCATAGACCACATTTTCACCCTCAGAATAATCATTGAAGACTCCGTAGAATTCCAGTCGAAATTAATCACCAACTTTGTCGACTTTCAAAAAGCCTTCGACAGTATCCACCGTCCTTCACTTTGGAATCTACTTAACATCTATGGTTTTCCTACCAAATATACCAACGTCATAAAATCTTTCTACAAAGAAACACGTTGCTGCGTAAGAACAGAAACAGGCAACTCTGACTGGTTCTCAGTCGAAACAGGAGTGAAACAGGGTTTTGTCTTATCACTGATGCTTTTTGGAATAGCTATCGATTGGGTCATGCGCAAATGCACAAACAACACAAATATGGGTATCCATTGGGTTGACAAAATTCTAGAAGACCTGGACTTTGCCGACGACATAGTGCTTTTGAGTTCAACACACCCGGATGCCCAAGAGAAAATAAACCACCTCCAAAATGTTTCAGGGCAAATTGGTCTCCAAATTAACACCACAAAAACAAAGACTATTGATCTTACCAACAGTTCAGATGACACCAAATTGAACAGCTACATTCTTGAAAAAGTCAACAGCTTCACATACCTAGGAAGCAAAATGACATCTACATGGGACTCAACACCAGAAATATCATCTAGAATCGCACTGGCATCTGGTGCCTTCAATAAACTATCAAACATCTGGAAGTCAAAGACATTCAGCAAACACACAAAACTTAAAATCTTCAACTCTTGTGTGATTCCAGTGTTAACGTATGGATGTGAGAGTTGGAAATCAACGGTAGCTTTAGATAAAAAATTAGATAATTTTGAGAACAAATGTCTTAGAAGACTTCTAAACATCCACTGGACAGACTTCAGAACCAATACGCAAATAAGACAAGAGACTAAGCAAGATACAGTATCCAATTTCATAAGAAGACACTCAGAATGGACAAGACAAGACTCCCCTACCAAGCCCTCATATGGTCACCGGTAGGGAAAAGAAAACGGGGAAGACCAAGAGAGACCCTGCGTAGAACCATCATTAGAGAAGGCTCATTCAATGGCCAATATCCAAGATCTACAACAGGTAGCAGCGAACCGCCAAGCATGGAGAGTCAGGACTTCTGCCCTATGCGCCGCCTTAGGCTCAAGAGGAAAGACTAACTACTTGACAGCCCAGTTCAATGGGGATTTGACCACATGACCACCAGGTTGATAGGCAAACACTGCATTAGGATGATCTCGTGATATACCAGATTGTCATGTAAAATATACACCATAAACGTCACAATATTTTGGCGCCCCTTCACAGGTCAATATCAGTAAAGTATGCAAATATCACAATGTTTCCCCGTATGTTTTCTTTTGTGGTGCTTCAAATATCAGTGTTTCCCTTCTGTGCGTGTACTTTTGTGGTGCTTCAAATACCAGTGTTTCTCTTCTGTGTTCACTTTTGTGGTGTTTCAAATATTAGTGTTTCTCTTCTGTGTGTGCACTTTTATGGAGCTTCAAATAACAGTGTTTATCTTCTGAGTGTGGACTTTTGGTGATTCAAATATCAGCATGTCTCTTCTGTGTAAACTTTTGTGGTGCCTCAAATATCATTGTTTCTCTTCTGTGTTTACACTTTTCTGCTGCTTCAAATATCAGTGTTTCTCTTCTATGTGTGCACTTTTGTGGTGTTACAAATATCAGTGTTTCTCTTCTATGTGTGCACTTTTGTGGTGTTTCAAATATCAGTGTTTCTCTTCTGTGTGTGCACTTTTGTGGTGCTACAAATATCAGTGTTTCACTTTTGTGTGCACTTTTGTGGTGCTTCAAATAAAAGTGTTTCTCTTATGTGTGTGCACTTTTGTGGTGTTTCAAATATCAGTGTTTCTCTTGTGTGTGTGCACTTTTGTGGTGCTACAAATATCAGTGTTTCTCTTCTGTGTGCACTTTTGTGGTGCTTCAAATAAAAGTGTTTCTCTTATGTGTGTGCACTTTTGTGGTGCTTCAAATATCAGTGTTTCTCTTGTGTGTGTGTGTGTGTGTGTGTGTGCACTTTTGTGGTGCTTCAATCATCAGTCTTTCTCTTCTGTGTGAGCACTTTTCCGGTGCTTCAAATATCAGTGTTTCTCTTCTGTGTGTGCAGTTTTGTTGTGTTTCAAATATCAGTGTTTCACTTTTGTGTACTTTTGTGGTGTTTCAAATATCAGTGATTCTCTTCTATGTACACTTTTGTGGTGTTTCAAATATCAGTGTTTCTCTTCTTGTATGCATTTTTGTGGTGTTTTAAATATCAGTGTTTCTCTTCTGTGTGTGCACTTTTATGGTGTTTCAAATATCAGTTTCTCCTCTGTGTGTGCACTTTTGTGGTGTTTCAAATATCAGTGTTTCTCTTCTGTGTGTGCACTTTTGTGGTGCTTCAAATATCAGTGTTTCTCTTGTGTGTGTGTGTGTGTGTGTGTGTGTGCACTTTTGTGGTGCTTCAATCATCAGTCTTTCTCTTCTGTGTGAGCACTTTTCCGGTGCTTCAAATATCAGTGTTTCACTTTTGTGGTGCCTCAAATATCAGTGTTTCTCTTCTGTGTTTACACTTTTCTGCTGCTTCAAATATCAGTGTTTCTCTTCTATGTGTGCACTTTTGTGGTGTTACAAATATCATTGTTTCTCTTCTGTGTGTGCAATTTTGTGGTGTTTCAAATATCAGTGTTTCTCTTCTGTGTGTGCACTTTTGTGGTGCTACAAATATCAGTGTTTCTCTTCTGTGTGCACTTTTATGGTGCTTCAAATAAAAGTGTTTCTCTTATGTGTGTGCACTTTTGTGGTGTTTCAAATATCAGTGTTTCTCTTGTGTGTGTGCACTTTTGTGGTGCTACAAATATCAGTGTTTCTCTTCTGTGTGCACTTTTGTGGTGCTTCAAATAAAAGTGTTTCTCTTATGTGTGTGTGCACTTTTGTGGTGCTTCAAATATCAGTGTTTCTCTTGTGTGTGTGTGTGTGTGTGTGTGTGTGTGTGTGTGTGTGTGTGTGTGCACTTTTGTGGTGCTTCAATCATCAGTCTTTCTCTTCTGTGTGAGCACTTTTCCGGTGCTTCAAATATCAGTGTTTCTCTTCTGTGTGTGCAGTATTGTGGTGTTTCAAATATCAGTGTTTCACTTTTGTGGTGTTTCAAATATCAGTGGTTCTCTTCTGTTTACACTTCTGTGGTGTTTCAAATATCAGTGTTTCTCTTCTTGTATGCATTTTTGTGGTGTTTTAAATATCAGAGTTTCTCTTCTGTGTGTGCACTTTTGTGGTGTTTCAAATATCAGTTTCTCCTGTGTGTGTGCACTTTTGTGGTGTTTCAAATATCAGTGTTTCTCTTCTGTGTGTGCAATTTTGTGGTGTTTTAAATATCAGTGATTCTCTTCTGTGTACACTTTTGTGGTGTTTCAAATATCAGTGTTTCTCTTCTTGTATGCATTTTTGTGGTGTTTTAAATATCAGTGTTTCTCTTCTGTGTGTGCACTTTTGTGGTGTTTCAAATATCAGTTTCTCCTCTGTGTGTGCACTTTTGTGGTGTTTCAAATATCAGTGTTTCTCTTCTGTGTGTGCAATTTTGTATTGGTTCAAATATCAGTGTTTCTCTTCTGTGTGTGCTCTTTTGTGGTGCTACAAATATCAGTGTTTCTCTTCTGTGTGCACTTTTGTGGTGCTTTCAAATACCAGTGTTTCTCTTGTGTGTGTGCACTTTTGTGGTGTTTCAAATATCAGCATGTCTCTTCTGTGTGAGCACTT